>KV745151.1:8028-37925 GCA_001692735.1 Lepidopterella palustris CBS 459.81 | reverse complement strand
GTACTTTCTGGGGTTGTGGAAGGGGGTGTAGAGACGGGGGACAGGGAAGATGATGAAGAGGCGGGGAAGGAGAATGAGGAAGGAGATGAAGACAATGATGATGATTTCCCGCTCCCCTCCCCCGCCGACGCAGCAGCAGCCGTAGAAGCCGGACTCTCCCTCTTCTCGCTCAGAATCCCAGGCGTGATGACAGTTGAAGAAGTAATTGAGCAGATCGATCTCGATCAGGTCTCTATCGAAATGGAGGCCGATGAAGTGGTGCAGATGGAGGTACGTTTACAATCCCCATAAAAATCCCCATCGTCATCGTAGAACTGGGTATTAGGTACTAACAAAACCGGTCATGGCAGGATCTCGTGTCCTGGGACCCCTCCGACAGTTTATTAGATCCGCGCACGCTTAAGGGTTTCATAGCGGAGTTCGCGGCTTGTGTGGGTCCGGGAGTGGCCAGTGGGATGGTGGTTAGGTTGGGTAGATAGATTGGGAAAGACTTCTTACTATTTATGTGTTGGGATTGGAAGTGAGTGGTGTGATGTGTTTGCTGATGCACCGCGGCGGTAATGGTGGTGTATGTGACAGTTAGTGTGAGGAGTTCAGAAATCAGGAGGTCTGAGGTGGTGGATATTTACTCACTGACCAGTGTTATGACTGCGTGGCAGTTTCGTGTTGCGAGAGAGACGGGTAATACTGGAAATCGGCTGCAAACGGGTGTGTGACGCTTGCATCGGGGCATTGACTGGTGAAGCGGTGTCCTAGATGCCGTTGAACGGTAGTGCTATGGGTGAGGTGGACGATGCTGCCCGTCATGAGGAGCGCATGCGTTGTTCGGTATGGTTATTCACTGAGCGAGTGACGTGACGAGGCAACTTCAAATCTCCATAAATACTCCTCTCCGCGTCTGCTTTTCCTCTTTTTATCTTCTCCAGTCATATCCCTTTGCAGATTTCTCAAGCTCTAAAGTTTCTAAACTTCATTATACAAACTGGCAGAATAATATCATACTTACCACTCACCATCAAAGCAACCTATCTAGTCGCCTGCCATGAACCCTTATGTCATGATCAACGACGTAGAATACCACGAGAGCGAGCTCGGCAACTTCGACCTATGCGTCCACATACTCGCTACCGGAATATGCAACGAGCGCTGCTACATCTTCAAATCATTAGAAGATTATGACGGCGCCTACCGCTGTCTACCGTTCATCAACCCTTACTGCCAAGGACACAAAAACTCTCCTCATACAAGGTGTTGGGGACCACTAAATATAATGGTCCGGGACAGGGTAGCCCATGAGGAATACCTGCAAACACTGCACCCGTTCGTGCGAGGGGGGGCGGCATTGCAGCAAGTCGTGTATGAACGGAGGGTGGCGGAGATTGAGAGGGAGGCGGAGCTGGATGAATTTGAGGAGGACAGGGTGGACAGGCTCGCGGCTGAGGTGACGGCTGCTAATGCTCGACAGCGTGAGCTGATCGGCACGCAGCTCCTGCGGGACCATCTGGAAGAGGCGAGGATGGAGAGGATAAGGGTAGAGAGAGCCGCTGCTGTTGCGGTTCAACAGCGTGAAGCTTTGGACATACAGCGCTTACAGGACCAGATGGAGGAGGAGAGGATGGAGAGGGAGAGACTGAGGGCTGAGCGAGCTGCCGCTGCTGCTGAACGGCGTGCGGATAGGACTGTAGCGCGCGATAGTGCTCGTAGGCCTACACCTAGTCGTCGGCCTGCTCCAAGTCGTTGGCGAGACGAAGAAGACCTTGAGGACGAGGATGAGGAATTTGATGAGCTTAGGCGCCCTGGTAGTGCTAAGCATGGTAGTCGGGGAGACCGGGAAGGTAGGGCTCCAGCCCGACAGCAGGGACGTGAACTGGATGAGGAAGACGACGAGTTCGATAACGAAGAATTCCATGAGCCCAGGCATCCCGGTAGTGCTAGGAACGGCAACCGACGAGGTTCAGGCGATGCTGTTCAAGGCCGTGAAGGTACCACCCGACGAGGCTTCCAGGGTGGTGCTCGTGGTGGGGCCCGTGCCCGTGGTGGTTCTCGAGGAAGCCGACGCGGCAGACCTACGACTAAAGCTCAGGTTAATGAAGAGTACGACGACGAACCCGAGGAATATGAAGAAGGAGATGAGAGCTTTGATGGGTCATTCGACGAGCCCCCGGAATCGCGTCGCCGAGATAAGGGTAATCTTGTCCGTGGGAACCCACAAATTATAACCTCATCGTCAAGCAATAACCAAGCGGCACGATATCAAAACGATAATGCTTCGAGTAGCAAAGCCCCAATGGCTCAAGAAGATGACGAAGATGACGAGGATGAAGAGCTTTTGAAGACCCTCGAGCTTAGCAAGCAAGAGGCCGAGCAAGCTAAGCAACGACAATCGGAAGATGAAGAACTTCGGAAAGCCCTAGAGGAGAGTCTGAAGATTAGCCAGCGCGCCGACGACCGTGGAAATTTCATCTCCCTCTTAACAATGGCCCAAAAAGGAAACATGGCCAAGATCGAACGCGGCGAGGATATTGATCCAAACGCTGGCAAGCTCAGAGTTCGGAGATTCAAAAACTCAGCCGCGTTTACTCCATCAGCGACGGCGACTTCCTCATCTTACCCACCGGAGAAGGGATCTTCATCATCACACCCACCAGAGAAGCAATTTTTCTTCGCCGCTTCTAGCAAAGCTCCGGCTCCAATTGGTGGTCCTGGTCAGCATGTCCTTCGGAGGCCAAATGGTGCGCAGGTTCAACAGCAGGAGGCCCGTTTAGCTGCCGCGCTAGCTTTAGCTTGGGATGATGAAAATGAAACGGATCCGGTCCCTGGCTACACTGGTATGGCCCGGCAAAATGAGAAGCAGTTGGATTTTCTCAAGGATGATCTAGCAAAATTCGAGAAAAGGAAGAGGTAGAATATCAACCCTCTTGGAGTGGCATCTGCCCTTTTAGGTTCTGAATTGGGAGTTTCATCAATTAGAAGTATGATTTCATGACTTTTCTGGTAAGGTAGGAATGAATCGGAGGCTGATGGCCGCATCAGTCATGTATATAGAATATAATTCAGGATATCTTGAATATGGGTGATAAAATTTGCGCGACTGTAAGAATTAGAAACTCTTAAGGTCCAGAGATCTCCCGGTCCGACATAGTACTGTACATATAACAAACTACAATGTAATTTGTTGCCTTCGATATCTATCCAAGAGTAATGTGCTTCCAAAATTGGATTCGATCTTTCCCAAGCTTCTTGAGACTCCGGCTAAATCTGCGCGTGTGACAATCCGTCCGGTATTGTCCCACTCGATAAGCATGACATTGTAAAGAAAGAACCTTTCCGGGTCATCGTAAAGTCACAGGTCATTATCGAAAGCTTCGATCCCGAACCATTTTCTCTCAGAGATAAGGAGAAACTCAATGTCTTGCATTTCGAATTGTCGACGATTCACTGCCGTCGTCACCACCATACTCGCTCATTCACGGTCGAAATCCACTACATTATATCGTGTATGAGTAAATTTGTTGGAGGTGGATGGCGACATATGAGCCGAGGACTTCTCGAGGACAAACCTAGCACATATTGTCCAAAATCGTAGGTGACGGTGGTCAAGCGCCGCAATGTCTCCCCGATTGAGAATCATGGAGCCCGCTGTCATCGATTGGGCTCCAGCGTGCAGGGAGTAAACTGTGTTCATCGACAACGTCATTGATTTCAATTCCATGACCATTAATTAGAGAATAACCATCGCCATCAGTCATGGCGCACCATCTTGCCGATGGGCGCAATCATTCTTCAGCGGCTTGATCCTTCGTAACAGACACTTGGATTGCTCCGCGGTACTTTTTCTTGAGGGAATATGGCTCTTCGTGCTCCACTGGGCAAGTCCAACCTGCCTAGGACTAGCTGGGAAATGCTGTCCTCGGTACCTCTTCTAAGCTTTTTCGTGGGTTGCTACAACGGAGCTGTGTCAAAGATAGACAAGGGAAGGTGCCACATTCGCAGGTGTGTTCAGTGGTGCCCTGGTAATAGGAAACTGTACGTTAATTGTGTCCATTACGGCATTTGCTGTTCTCGTGCGGATGGAGGTAAGTTGGCAGGAGTTGGGGAAAAAAGTTACTGGGCGGTTATGAAGTCCAGCTTCTTATTACGGATGGGCTTGGACATGGTGGCTAGAGTGTCTGAAAATTCGATGGGAAATAGGAGTGTAGGTCGAAGAAATGTTAGGATGTTGGTGTCAACGATTGTCCCCCAGTAGGCCAAGGCGACAATGCGAATCGCCCTAGTGCATTAAGGATTTGAAAGACATCTCGAAGATCCTTTGCAGACCGGCGAAGGCGTTGAGTTCGTCAGATACGAACGAAAGATCCTTAGTCGAGTATCCCTCAACGATCCACACATACTCTCTGAAGGTGCCCGATGGTGCGAGATGCACACTGTCTTCTTGCTACCTCTCCCTACTACCATCTATCCAGCTATTCGGCGTTACCAACAAAACGTGGATCCAGATCTAATCTCCTGATCTTTTCGAACTTCTTCGACTTGTCCTAGCATCGCATGTCTTCACACAAGGCCGTGCATTCGCAATTGCCATGGCATCTGACAATCATTAAACATCAGGAAGCGTTTGGAGAGGATTCATTCTTGGAAAGTCCACGCTCTACTGTTCCAGAGGTTCCGATTCAGCCTAGATGGAATTAATAAGGGTAGAGTAAGTCGAAGGCCTGGTATCACCTCTTCAACAATCTGGTTGAGTGACCGGGAGCTGGGCTGGACGTCTCTTAGACCGGCATCCGCATGCTCGCTATCTGGCTGCAATGATGGTAAGGGCTGTCATGCCATATATCTGGTCCATGTTTGCAATTTGTGTATGGTTTTCGGGGAGAGTCTTTGAACAATATACAGCGCATCAACCCATAAAAAGCGTTACCCAATACCCTGAGTGACGGCAATCGTATCTCGAATTGTGCACGGCAGTTGCATAGAGCCCGCCAAGAGGCTGCCGCTCTACGACAGCTGCCCAAGGGTTGGCGACTTTAAGTTGGAGGCTTTCAATGCCGCCCCACCTGTGGCTCAGTGCGACAAATCGGCAATCTTGAGGTGCCTCCCGTATACACTATTGATCTCGCACATCAAGGGCTCTCAAATGCGAAAGTTGCTGCATGAGTCTGGCCCACGGTTGGTGCCCGCACTGACGCCCATGGTGCTGCTCGCAATGCTGAAGCCATTTTGCAGCAACTCCGAGATCGACACAATCATTCTAAACAGGCAATCCATGATCCAAAGTAGAGCGTTGGTATCTTAAACCAGTGCATTAACACGAAATTTTAGGGAGTAGTCGTTGCCTCCATTCAAAGTCTGGTCTATACTAGCCTCTATGAGATACCGCTTCACGCTATCTTCGCCCGGCGTTACTGAAATCGTGTTTAAACTGACGCAGACATTTGATTCATTGCCCGTAGAAACACGGGCTCCGTGTCTTTTGATCATAGTGAGCTTCACCAGTTGAACCACTTGTAATGAAATGCGCAGAATTAAACGGCACATTGGACACTTGCATTCAGTGTGAAATATTGTTTGGAGAATCTCAACCCATACTGCGTCCAAGTCTTTGATATCTGAGGATGAAAGCACTGCAGCGATGGGAAATTTGCGATATTTTGCACAGAGCTTCGTTCGGGCGCGGCTGAGCTTGTCAAAATTGCCAGGATCTCGAGGGAGGGATTCGACGCATCCCATGCTGAGGTCCTGTCGTAATGAACGAATGTGTCCAATTGAAGAGGTGATTAGAGTGATATGGGTGACCATGGACACTGTGGAAATATATTACAGTCATAAGATGCCCGCTGTCCAGGGCCCTGGCATTCGGACACCCCTTTTCATCCACAAGGATTGTTATCGGTTGATAGACAAAGTTACCAAAAGTCAGCCTTGGGGGGTAACCATTCATTTGAAACAGAGACGTTGTAGTAGACTTCTGTATGATGATCAATGGCCTGGACTTGAGATCATTTTTAGGGTTGTGAGTAGTGGCTGAAACTGCACTCGATGATGAAAAGCACTTTTACTGAGACCCTAGCCATTCTCTTCCTTAGACTCTTGCACCTACTCTAGGCATATCAAAGTAAGTGTCGAGTTGTTCGAAGGAAAGCATGCCCCAGCCCACAATGACTGAAGAGTAACGGTACACTAACCATTTACAGACTATGCCAAGCTCCCGCGTCTCCCGTCGAGTTTCGCTAAATATATTGTTGGCCATTTCCCAACTTCTTCCACGGTTCCGTCAAATCTCACCTCTGAGTCTCAACGATGGCATCACCATCAGTCAGCTTGATCGTGCGTCCGCGAGGTAGGTGGTATACATTGTTTTTCAGTGGTGAGGTTCAATTTTGATAATTGGACAGGCAAACCCATCAAGGGTTTACCGGAAACCACTACTGTTGGGCCAACAGATTCAGCAGCAGAACTGTACAAGAAGATTGCAGCTTCGTCGAAATTCTCGGTGCATCGAATCAGGATCACGAAAGGCAGCGATGGATCGGCTATTCCAAACTCCTCCAGTGTGACAATTCAGCAAACAGGTCTCCGAAACAAAAGTACTGTGGATGTCAAAGACCTGGGTAAAGCACCCGCTATTTGCATGCTATATCCCCTGGCTGATATGTTCTATTTAGGACCTCAAATTGCATGGGAAACTGTCTTTATCGTTGAATATCTCGGACCGCTCATCTTCCACCCGCTCTTATACTTCCTCCGCCCAATAATCTACAATACTTCCTCGCCACCTTCAGAGCTCCAGACCCTATCATTGATACTCATATCGCTTCACTTTATAAAACGCGAGTATGAAACAGTATTTGTGCATCGTTTCTCCCTCGCTACAATGCCAGCCCGGAATATCTTCAAGAACTGCGCACATTATTGGCTCGCTGCGGGCTTGAACATCGCATACTGGATTTATTCGCCAAACGCGCCGACTGCTGGACCCTCCAACCCACTGATAACGTACGCAGGGGTTGCATTATTTGTTATTGGGGAGCTTGGGAACCTGTCCACTCACTACACCCTTCGCAACCTGCGAAGACCAGGCAGCACTGACCGAGGAATTCCGATGGGACTGGGGTTCAGTCTCGTAACGTGCCCCAACTACATGTTTGAGACAATGGCTTGGTTGGGAATCTGCATGATCAACTGGAGTCTAAGCACGGCTATATTCCTCGTGCTTGCAGTCGGTCAGATGGCAGCTTGGGCGCGAAAGAAGGAGATGAAGTACAGGAAGGAATTCGGAGATAAGTACAAGCGGAAGAGATTCTACATCCTTCCAGGCATCTACTGAGAATATTATTGGACGGAGAGCAATTGGGTCTCAGTCATTGATCCGAACCCCTCCACATGAGGCACAGCGAACAGGCTGAGGTCAGGCTGTTCGCAGATATCACATGTTCCGCACAACGTCACTAGGATTCAGCCACACCCGCATCGAACATGATCTCATTGATGTGGATGGAAGCCAGTGAACCGGCCTAAACGGTCCCATGGTATGGTTGTTGGAATCCTGGCTCTAGAATACCAATAGCTGTTATGCTGTAATAGGGAACCTTCAATATTATTATTAAGGCCTGGAAGCTTAAGAGTTCGTTTGATTCCACCCGTGTTAGCATAGCAAGCTCGTTCTGCTAGTAAATCCCTATATTTTGGGTGTTACTCGTTTCACACACCCCTCGTAGTCGGCCAGGCCGATTCTCTGCACGGTGATTGCGGTCTTGCATAAGCGCGGGAACGAGTCACCGCACTTCGCCGAGGCTACACCTTGAAATAGCATAATCAAAGGAGTAGTTCATCTGCATCCCTCAAGGCTTCTTTGCGGCACAAGCTGAAGGCGATGCCTTTTTCATCGCCTTCTCCTGTCTTCTCAAGAGATTGGCTGCAAGCCCGGTTCCTGAGAGGTGGGGTCTGATCTCGAAGAAGCCACAGAAGCCCTTCCCCTCCAGCTGACCGCATGACAACCGCTCCATTTTCTTTTGAAGTGTTGAAATCACGCAGATCGATTGGTCGATGCGGCACACCTTTATGCGCGACCCTCTCCCTAAACTATTAGGAGCTGTGGCTGGCTTATTTCTAGCCTTGCTGCTGACAGTGATACCCGCATCACGGCAGGCATCGGGCTCAGCCGCAGCTGCGTAAGGCGACGAACAGTTGTCGCCAAGAGGAGGACGTGCAGTTATAAACCTCTGCAACTGCTCCAGACTGTCGCTAGAGTTTGCGTGCTTGACATTCTAACGTAGACTCATCCATTCCAGCGTGATACCCGTTGCCTCGTCCTCAATTCACCCCCCGACCCCCACCATCCCTCCTTGGAGCTCCCTATCATCCTGGAGTGCTTTGCTTCAATCCTATTGCAAAACAATTCGCCCTCTCCCTTGCTGGTTCGCTCGCAGCCTTCAGCTCTCCTCTCTTTATACTCTTCAAACATAGTCGACGGTTAATCGAACCAAAACTTTACAGGTAAGTCTACCATGATCGTCTCCTTTTTTACCATTTCACACCTCATGGGATCGACTATGTTATGCAATTCATGAACTTCCCGCTTCCCGTCTCTCCAATTGCTGGCTGGTAATTTATTTGCTTCGCACCTCTCTTCGTCTTCCCTGGTAGCCATCACTTTTAAAGTCTGCGTTGTTGCTTGCTCCTTCCTAGACCTCCCAAAGTCTCCCAGTATGTTCTCTGGTATTCCATAAATCGTTTCGTAGACCTTACCCTTTTTCTCTGTGTCCCTATGACTCTTGTCTCTTAATCACGCTATAATTGATTTTCTTCATTATGCCTGTGTGCGCCCATGAACGTTGTTCAGGAGCTGACTGTAAAATGGGACCAGTTTCACACATCTTCAATTATGGATACTAGAACCGGAGTGGATCCCCCAAAGCCAGCTCAGCTTTCGGAGCTTGATGCTCTCAGTAACAAGATTGGAGGGTCTCTCAAGCAGGCGGCAACTCTCTTCAGCGCTATTAAGAAGCCTGTGCCACATGGAACTGGCAATGGCGCATATTTGACCGAAGAGCAGAAGTTCTCTCTATTGAAAGAAGTCGAGGGTGACTTGGCCGATCTTACCCACATGTCCATCACGGACATAAAGACTTTAATCGAAATACAGTATAAGAAGATGACTGGGGAAACAACTAACGATAAGACCTACCTAATGGAAGGCTTGATCAGGGTTCGTTCTCGGGAACCAACGTGGTATGTGGACTTGGTGTGCTAATTTTGCCTCAAGGCAGTCGCGAAGCTACCCGAGGATTCCGAGAACAGGCTGAAGCTCACCAACTCATTTCTCACACAACTTTGGAATGACTTGCAGCATCCGCCACTATCGTACGTATTTAATTCCTGTAGCAACAGTACTCTCGTGTGCCATTTCTAATCTTCATCTAGTTACTTAGGGCCAAAATTCCAGTACAGATCTGCAGATGGCTCGAACAACGTGTGTCAATGCCAGAAGCAAATATATAGGCCATTGCTAACGAATTTACGTCTAGAGTCTCATACATCCTCAACTTGGAGCGGCCAACACTCCGTATGCAAGAACCGTAAAACCTTCACATGTCCAGCCTCCAGCTCGTCCGGATCCCGGTGTTGTGTTCGATAGCGTCATGTCACGCAAGCATCATGAGCTTCATCCTAACAGAATTTCAAGCGTTCTCTTTTATCTCGCCTCTATCATTATTCACGACCTGTTCCGGACAGACCATGTAGAAACGTCAAACTCGCTGACTTCATCTTACCTTGACCTCGCGCCATTGTACGGCAGCAACCAGGATGAACAGGATCTTATGCGTACCAAAGTGGATGGAAAGATCAAGCCGGATTGCTTTTCAGAAGCCCGTCTTCTTTCGTTCCCTCCCGGTGTTGGTGTCTTGCTGATCATGTTCAATCGTTTCCACAACTACACCGTAGAGCAGCTAGCCTTAATCAATGAGGGCAACAGATTCCCAAGACCCTTGCCACCAAAGGACGCTCAAGATACCAAAGCTGCAGACGCATACAAGGCGGCGATGGCCGAGTATGATAACGACCTCTTCCAGACTGGGAGGCTTATTACCTGTGGTCTCTATGTCAACCTCATTCTTATCGATTATGTTCGTACTATTCTGGACCTCAACCGCACGGATAGTAACTGGCAACTGAATCCGCGGAATATCATCAAGGACGGTCCCCCTCTTGGTGTGGGAAACCAAGTCTCTGCGGAATTCAATCTGGTTTACCGCTGGCATTCTGCTGTCTCGGACCGAGATGAGAAGTGGACCCAAGATCTCTGGGATGGAATGTTCCCCGGAAGGGATCCGAAGTCCGTTGGCAAGGATGAATTCCTTGAAAAGCTTAAGCAATTGTACCACAGCACTCCGAAAGAGCCCGAAAAACGTCCATTCGCCGGATTGAAACGTAACGACGATGGCACATTCCCAGACGATGACCTTGTCAAGTGGCTCACAGATAGCATCGAGGACTGTGCTAATTCCTTCGGCCCCCAGAGAGTGCCGGCTGTTATGCGGGCTATAGAAGTGCTTGGCATCGAGCAGGCCCGCTCATGGAACCTTGGCTCTTTGAACGAGTTTAGGAGTTACTTTGGCCTAGAGCCCCACAGGACCTTCGAGAGCATTACCTCGGACAAGTATGTGGCCGATCAGCTGAAACACCTATATGAGACCCCGGATCAGGTTGAGATCTACCCTGGTATTGTAGTTGAAGACGCAAAGAAGCCTTTAGCCCCAGGTTCTGGACTCACTCCATCTTACACCGTTTCACGCGCAGTTCTTTCCGACGCGGTTGCCTTGGTACGAGGAGATCGATTTTATACCATTGATTACAACCCCCGAAACCTCACTAACTGGGGATTCTCCGAGGTGAACTATGATATTGGTGTTGACAATGGCTGCATGTTCTACAAGCTCATCCTCCGTGCATTCCCGAACCATTTCAAGGAGAACTCGGTGTATGCACATTACCCTTTGACCACTCCTCCTGCCATGATGGTGGCACTGAAAGATCTCGACAAGGACCATCTGTATAATTTCGACAAGCCGACTTTCACTCCTCCTCCCAACATGATTCTTGAATACAAGACCGCGAAATCCATCATGGCGGACAAAGAAACTTTCAGAGTGACGTGGGGTACTGCCATTGAATTCTTGATGGGCCCTCCAGCGAAGGATTTTATGCTGGCAGGTGATGGTCCGAAGAATGCCCAATCGCGGAAGATAATGCAAGACGCACTCTACATCAAGGATTGGAATTTGGAAGTGAAGAAGTACTACGAGACAACCACCGCGAGGCTTCTCAAGGAAAAGTCTTGCAAAATTGCCGACTTCCACCAAGTCGACATTATTCGAGATATCGGCAACTTGGCACATCTCCACTTCTGCGCTGAGCTCTTTATGCTTCCGCTGAAGACTGATGAACGTCCGGGCGTCTTCAGCGAGTCCGAGCTTTACTTGATCATGTCAGCTGTCTTCGCATTGGTCTTCTTCGACGTCGATGTTGCCGCTTCTTTCCCGCTTCATGTAAAGGCTCGGGACGCTACGCAGACACTGGGCAAGCTTGTCCAAGCCAATGTGGAGGAGATCAAGGCCGGCGGCGTCTTATCCTCGATCATGCAAACCATTTGGCCAGAAGAGACCCCTCTCAAGCACTATGGCAAGCACATGATCCAAAGACTCCTCGCCTCCGGAATGGATGCTAAGACGCTCGTCTGGGGCCACATTTTGGGCACTGCAGGCGGTATGGTTGCCAACCAAGGCCAGCTTTTTGGCCAGACTCTTGAATTTTTCCTCACAACCAAGGAAGGCGCCGAGCAATGGCCCAAGATCAAGGATTTGGCGAAGCAGGAATCTGACGAGGCCTTCGATGAGCTGATGCACTACTTCCTCGAGGGATCCCGCATGTTCGGAGAGACCGGTGTCTTCCGCGACGTCGCCAAAGCGACTGAGGTCCAAGACTCTGGCCGCACGATCAAATTGAAGGAAGGTGACCGCATCTTTGTCAACCTCCGCCAGGTGTCACACGACTCGGTCGCATTCCCCAGCCCAGATAAGTTCGATCCCACGAGGCCGATCGATTCATACATCCATCTCGGCTCCGGTCCCCACCAGTGTCTCGGACTGCCCATGACTAGAGTTGCGCTCACGACGATGCTGAAGGAGGTCGCGAAGCTGGAGGGACTAAGGCCGGCGTTGGGACCTCAGGGCAAGGTGCACAAGGTTGCGAAGTCGCTGTTCCCGGGAGAGAAGTATCCTTATCATGCTTATTTGACGGAAAACCAAGATTCGTATTGGCCATTCCCTTGCTGTAAGTCATCCATCGGCTCCAATTAACATGTACCTGCTTTACTAACACTTCCAACAGCTCTCAAGGTCAACTGGGATTAGTGTCACGGAGGAACAGCTGTCTATACAATAGAAAAGGTCTCCTATGTTTAGGATTTTGCACAATTCTGATCTTTGTTCCACTCCAGCTCACTCCCTCCACTTTGGGTGTTAGCTTCATGTTCTCTACCCGAACTATTTGGACCTTCGCTGAAGAGTATAATCTTTACGGGCTGATGGGCAAAGGAGTATTCGATGTACGTGGTCAATGCGGCTGCAAGTGTTACCCCATTTTATGGTATATGCCATATATGATGTAAAGGCATTGTGTCTCCATGGCCGAACTCACCCTGCTCGATTGATGCCACGGGAATAAATGAAATCACACGTAACCCGTGCTTTCGCTCCGCTACTGTGACCGCATTCTGATCTATCCTGAATTTTGGACGTGTAACTTATCATTAATTGGTTCAGCCCACAATTTTTACACTTCTTCCTTTTGGGGCTTGGAGATAGGACGGTGTTCGATACCGAGATGCGGCACGGGTAAGCTGCAGATTGGTCGACGGAAGAGGTAGAGATTGACTCGAAAGCACGAATCGAGTATTCGGGAAGTTTGTTGGGGTCTTCGATTAATGTTTGATTTAATAGGCCTGTTTATATTAGTGGTGGGTGAGTAAAGCGGCTTAAAAAATGCGGGTAGTGAATTACACGGTAGGCGATGGTTTTAATTGTACGTAACCCTTGCCATGGTAATTCGAACATTTGAACAGCTACTTGTACGACTGGTTTGAAGCGGAAAAAGACTACTATTGCAATAAGCATTTTGTATTAAACGTCATGAGAATGCCTAGGCTTGTTGGGAACGTATTGGAGCCAATTGCTTCGCTCGCGATGAGAAAGTTATTCGGCTGTAGCGTTTCAGCTCTCGTATTACCCACTATACAGTATGGTCCGACGCTCTCATGGTCTCTTGCGACTGTAGCTGGCGGTAACGATCTCTAAAATCCGGCATCATACAATGACTAAACCTTATGGTGGAATCGCAACTGGCAGCATTTCGCCTGGAGTGGCTAATAATAAATGGCCACTGCTAGACAGTAAACAAGCGGTCTGTTTGGAGATGCAGTACTCGAGGACGGCCACAAAACTCCGAAATATTCTTTGGCTATTCTCCAGCGGCGGTCCGAAAAAAAAAAAATGGGCCTTTGCATGATTATCAGCGCGTCCGGTTCGACAGTGAAATTGCCGGACTTAGGAAGACTCAAATGCTCAGCTTTGGAAACTTTGGACAAGCTTACTGTGGATAGCTGACATGTGAAAAGGTGTAAAATGGTAGTAGCATTCTTTTCTACTAGATTCTTTATTAATTTATTGCCTATTCGTCTTCATATTCAGTTAGTCTTCATC
Organism: Lepidopterella palustris CBS 459.81; assembly: GCA_001692735.1. NCBI lineage: Eukaryota > Fungi > Ascomycota > Dothideomycetes > Mytilinidiales > Argynnaceae > Lepidopterella > Lepidopterella palustris. The sequence goes on along the minus strand of KV745151.1, from coordinate 24,168 downwards.
AGTCCGCTTCTTCACTACCCACCAATATTCAGCAAAACACCATGACTTCCAAGTACGCCGCTGCCCACGTCTCCACCAAGGGTCCCGGAGACGCCCGTCTGACTGCCCTCTAAATTGTGTCCGACGAGGACGAGGGCCTCGAAGGTAAACTTCAAGACAAAGTCGTCCTCATCACAGGATGCTCCTCAGGTATCGGCATCGAGACTGCGCGTGCCATGAAAGCCACCGGCACCTCAGTCTTCGCCGCCGTGCGTGATATCGAGAAGGGCAAGACCGCTCTAGCGGATCTCCTTGAGCCGTGCCGCTGCGAACTCATCAAGCTCGACCTCAACTCCCTCGCCAGCGTCCGCGACTGCGCAAAGGAATTCCTCTCCAGGAGCAAAACACTTAACATCCTAATCAACAACGCAGACATCATGGCCTGCCCCGAGGGCCGCATCGCCGACGGCTTCGAGCTGCAATTCGGCACCAACCACCTCGCGCACTTTCTCTTATTCAACCTGCTAAAACCCACCCTACTCGCATCCTTCACGCCGGCCTTCAACTCGCGCGTCGTAGCCGTCTCGTCAACCGCCCACCGCAACACGCAAATCCACTTCGACAACCTCACCCTCGCGGGCGAATACCACTCCAGCATCGCCTACGGCCAGTCCAAAATCGCAAACATCTACATGGCCAACGAAATCGACCGACGCTACGGATCTCAAGGCCTGCACGCGCTGAGCCTGCACCCCCGGTGGTATCCGGAGCTGTTTGCAGAAATTCATGCCCAAGGAGCAGATAAAGATGTGGGATACGCCGGTGGTCAACAACCATTTGAAGAGTGCGGAGCAGGGTGCGGCTACAACGGTTTGGGCGGCTGTGGCGAGGGAGTTTGAGGGGAATGGGGGGTTGTATTTGGAGAATTGTCAGATTGCGCCGCCGGTGAGGGAGGGATATTCGCAGCTTGATGTGGGGTATGAGGCATATGTGTATAACAAGGAGAATGAGGGGAGGCTGAGAAAGAATTCTTGCGAGTTGGTTGGGGTAGCAGATGAATCATGAGTATGATGGGAAGGATAAGTATTGGAGGACTTTGATAGTGGTCAGAGTGTAAAAAGCCTAGAAAATTTGGTCCGGAAATGTAAGAAATATTGCTCCGAGACTCGAAAAGTGAATGAACTTGACGAAATTCGACCAATCGACTGATCTCTGCATAAGCTTCTTGGGGAACGAGTCCCTCGTGCGGAAGAGCCAAGGGTACCGCTTTTTTTGGTGGAGTACAGTCGAATAGCATTATCTCGGTAGCTGCCGCAATATTTTTCGAAGCGGTCGAACAGGAGTCGGTCGTCCGCATCCATGGCGATCTTTTGCTTTAGATCAATTGTTCGTTTAGAAACCACAAAGCTGTTCAGTCTTCCCAAGGCCCATCGCTCTGCGAACCAGTAATGAAAAACCGGTAATAGTTGAGGATACCTAACGGGTGTTAGCATAAAGGCGAAGGTCTAAATTAATGAAAGAGCACCTACACTCTGATAGTCGGAAGAAGAATACAATAACGGCCAGCTCGAGTATACAAGTATCCATCGTCAACAAACCTCACCTCTCTTCAACATTCTGAGCATCAATCACCACCAAAACTGACCCCTCAATGCCTATTCCCAACTCCAAGAAGACCCCTAGAACTGCTTCCAGCCTGACTCCTCCCATCACCATGTCTCTAAAGGTACCTCGTGGTCAACGCATCACTACGGGAAGCAATCGTCTCTCCATGCTGGCTCTGCGACCCCGCTACGTGAGGAGGAGCTCTGCCAATGACTCAACTGCGCACCTCCAGCCTAGCTCGCACCCGCATTCGAACCACCGCCATAATTCGACAAGCCAGCCCTAACCCCAAGCGGCGCCATCTTCTCCAAAAATTCCTCCCCATATCACTCCCCCTCAGCCCCAACCCACTCATCGTTCTCCCCGGCATAGCCGTCAACCTCTGAAACGTTTCCGCTCTCCGATTCCCGAAGTCGACACCATACTATCTCTGCACCATTCTTTCAAAGAAGCGCTACATCCAGCGCAAGTCCTCCATGGAATAGTACTCGAAGGCGGCCTCGGCGACGGGGTAAATGGCGGAGATATAGTCGATGTAATTTTCGAATTCGATGGAGAGGAGATGCATGGGTACGTTCAGCTCTTCGTAATACGGGGAGAGGAAATCTTGCGCAGTTCTTCTCGATAGAGGCGGAGCTTGTGCAGTCGAGTTCGTCTATGTAGCTGCGTTTGGGCTCGTTAACGAAGGCTTCGGTGATGGCGCAGTAGTCGGAGAGCATGTAGGTGTTGAGGTTGGGAATGTTTGAGAGACGGGGATGTAATAGTTGTAGTTATGATGCTGGTCAGGCTCGGAAAGAGATTGCAGAAAAGAGGATGTATGGACATATGGAGAGCTTATAAAGTCTAAGTCGTGGTTGAGTGATGTTCGACAATGGGATGTAAAAGTTCAGTGTAGACGCAACTCTTATATACTACCTCTGTCCATTCTTCCTCTTGCGCGCTCGGAGTGACCGACCCTGTTGACTTGTGGGATTTGGCATACGCCGAAATGCAGGGGTATTTTGAGTAGTAACTCGTTGACAAATCTGTGGTGTGCTTTATTCGTTTGGACGTTGAAAATGCTGTCAATACCGCTGCCAGCCAGCCATTTGCGGCATGCTCAACAGACCAGCGGATAAGTGAATTAAAACATCATTTTAGACCAACGCCCAGATTACTCCATCACCAAGCTCCATTAACCTCAATACGACCTCTTCTTCGGCGGCACGCTCTAGAAAACCTCACCGATTAGTCAAACAACAACCTCACAGTTACCATTCTCAAGTTACTCACCTCACACTCCGCCTGATCCAATGTATCCATAACCACCCCTCTATACCCGACTTTTACCTCCTCCGCCTCCCTACCCTGCCACGTCAAACTATGCTTCAACCACGTCCCATCCTCCCTATCTGGAAAATCATCTCTCGCATGACTTCCCCTACTCTCCTTCCTCTCCAGCGCCGCCTTGCACGTCTGCACCGCATTCGTCATGATATTCCTCATCTCCAGCGTCTCCACCAAATCGCTGTTCCAGATCATCGACTTATCCTTCACAGCTAGCCGCGTTTTGAAGTCTTTCTCGACGCCTTGGACGCGGGCAAGGCCGCTGGAGAGGGATTCGGCGGTGCGGAAGACGGCGACGTCGGATTGCATTGCTTTTTGGAGGGTGTGCCGGAGGGAAGCGGTTAGCATATCGCCGTCTGCGAGACGCATGGCATCGAGATCTTGGAAGGATTCTATGCCGATTTCCGGGGCTGATTTTTGGTGCGGCATGCCAGGTGCGTTCTGCGCGGCAATGTCAAGGGCGCAGGCGCGGCCCTGGGTTTTGTCAGACCTAGAGTTTGGCAAATGCGCAGTATCTAAATTGGCCTTGTGTGGGCTGGACACAGAAAGGGGTCGTAGGTGACGTCGAAAAGAGAAGACTTACAAAAACAACGATATCAAGCAGCGAATTTGCACCAAGCCTATTTGCTCCATGCACGCTCACACATGCCGTCTCGCCCGCAGCATACAACCCACTAACAACCTTCTCCTCCCCTCCAGCCGCCACATCGATGACTTGGCCCCTGTAGTTTGTTGGAATACCACCCATGCAATAGTGCACCGTTGGCAGGACAGGGATAGGCTCTCTCGTAATATCGATACCCGCAAAAATCGCCGCGGTTTCTGCTATGCCGGGAAGCCGCTCTAATATAAGCTCAGGTGGTAAGTGTGATAATTGAAGGTAGACATGGTCCTTATCCGGGCCTACGCCTCGACCTTGAAGAATCTCTAGATTCATGGATCGAGAGACTACGTCTCTGGATGCTAGGTCTTTCGCGGTTGGAGCATACCGTTCCATGAACCGCTCGCCTTCGCTGTTAAGGAGATAGCCGCCTTCTCCGCGGGCACCTTCAGTTATAAGAACCTGGACATGAGTTAGGTGTTGTTTAGCAATGATTAGAGAAGGGGTACTGACGCCAGCGCCATATATCCCTGACGGGTGAAATTGCACAAATTCCATGTCCTGCAGGGGCAAACCTGCCCGAGCGGCCATGGCATTGCCATCTCCAGTGCTTGTGTGTGCACTCGTTGCGCTGAAGTATGTACGGCCGTATCCTGGATATTCATATGTGAGCACTTGCACCAATATCCCGAAAGGTGCAAATACCCAGCCATGAGTATAATCACACTGCGTCCTTTTGCTGCAACAGGAGAATGCTGCAGACAAAAATCCATTCCTCCAGAAGCTAATTCCAAGTTTGTTCTCGAAAAAGTGTTAAACCTACCGCCGGTTGCCAGGATAGTATTCCTTGCAAACATCCGATGCAAGGTACCATCCTCCATACTCAACGCCGTAATCCCCACACATTTCCCATCGACCATCATCAAATCCAGCGCAAACCACTCAATGAAGAACTGACAATTATGCTTCAAGCTCTGACCATACAACGTATGCAGCATCGCATGCCCTGTCCTATCCGCTGCGCAAGCTGTCCTGTACGCCTGGCCACCCGTGCCATATATGAGACTTTGCCCGCCGAGCGCCCGCTGGTATATCGTCCCCTCCGAGGTCCGCGAGAAGGGCATGCCGTAGTGTTCGAGCTCGACGATGGCGGGGACGGCTTCGCGCGTCATGTAATGGATGGCGTTCTGGTCTCCTAGCCAGTCCGAACCTTTCACTGTATCGTACATGTGCCATCGCCAGTCGTCTTCTGTTATGCTGGAGGAAGGCCGGGTCAGCTTCTAGTCGGCGTAGGGATATTGCGGCATTGGATGAAGAGACACCTACTTCCCCAGAGCAGCATTAATACCGCCTTGAGCTGCTACCGTGTGCGAGCGGGTAGGGAAAAGTTTTGACACGCAGGCGGTCTTGAGACCTGCTTCTGTGAGTCCCACAGCTGCCCGCAGACCAGCTCCGCCTGCTCCAACCACAAGGGCGCTGTGGATAGTTTAGGAAACCTCTCACATGTCTGAAAGTGAGCACACCTACTCATAGTGATGGTCAACTACCGTATGCCCACCTGTGGAAAGGCTCGATGCTCTTCGCCATTGCAGGGGTGTCTTCAATTGGCTATTAGCTCGGGCGAAGCTGCGAGCAAGGGGTAGGCAGGGCCCCATAGTGCTCTTGGGGAATTGAAGGATGTGTAATTACGGGATTTGGAGAGGGTCATGGTGCCGTTCAGCATTTGACACCTTGGCATCCCGTTTGTAGCATCTTCGGTCGGGTCCGACTTGCAGTACCCGATGATGGATGACCGTAGAACGGTAGAGCGTATCACGATGTTCTGTTGTGTGACATATTCAAATAAATATACCATATGCAAAGATACGTTTCATATTTCTCGTATTAATCTACCTTGGCATATTCAAGCACGTAATAACACCAGAAAGAAAGATTAAAAGCCGAAGAAGATATTATACTCAATCCGAGTTAGCTCTATCTGATCAGGCCTTCATAGCTTGGTGAGCTTGAAGGCGCTTCGATACTTTCTGTTGGCTAAGAAGAAATCGCTCTTCGTTGTATTGAGAGGGGACTCTTATCTATATACTGCAAGGAAAGAGCTGTAACATCCTCTAGCTATTACTGGTACAATGGGCGACATCAGTGATTGCGGTGGGCGCCAAAAGCCCCAAACAAGATTTTTGTGTCGTTCGTCCATACATTTCCTCATCAAATCAACGCCGGTAGCCAACACAAAGTGTGTTTTCATCTGAAAAATGATAAAGAAATTCGAACATATGCACGAGGTGTATCTTAGTTACTCTTCTATTAGTTGAATGCTCGTTCTGACGTCACAAACGTGGTTCGAAAGTTCCTGTAAAGGGTCACAGAAGCGAGCCTACAAAGAGGCACTTAATTGTATATATATTACCACAAGCTCATCTTAATACGAGCTCTATGGTGTTCTCATAGCTTTTAATGGCGGCAAGGCAGCTCACTAATACGAGCACGAATTTCCTGCACCATGATCTTGTCCCATTCTATAACTATTTCCTGATTAAGCTTCTCCAGAGTCTTCCAATCATCACAACGACGACGAACTCGTTGCTTAAGGATATTCTAGATGCCCTACTTTGGATTAAGATCTGGCGATTGGGCTGTGTGTATAAGAGCGTTAATCCAGCTCTATGTCGCAACTTTCTCGCAACAATATCCCGTAAGCGAGTTGTATGCAAAGGGTCGTTGTCTTCTTGTAGGATACTGTCCCGGCCGTAATATATATGCTGCTTCTGTATCTTGTTAATGTATACAGGAAGAAAGCATTGGTGATGCTGCTCGGTAGTCCGGTACTTTAACTTCCGCGGCATTTTAGGCATTTTTGGAGTAGCTACAGAATCGTTTTCATCGTTGTAGGACTGGAGGGGAGGCTTGTAGTGCCATAAGATCGACGCTGCCAAATAAAGCAGTACATCTTCAGCAAGCAATAAGCCTTCCTACCATTTTTACAATTTTAATGCCGCCAAAGTTCTGCTGTTCGGGGTGGAAGCTTGGAGATGAGCTTGCGGCACACCTTTGCCGTGTTGTACGAGGCGCTCGGTTGTCGAATGCGTCAAAAGGTTTGCACTGGGTGATTATAAAAGCCTCCCGGCGACTTCTTTTTTCTTTTTTTGGAGTCTTCATAATAATTTGGGGCGGAATTATTGATGTATATGTGGATGATGTCGAGCTGCTTGATGAGGTTGGTTGTTTTGGCCCCCACCGTTATCACAGACGTCACCCACTGTGGAATCACTCGAAATCGCTCGGAATAATTGTTCTCTTCATTATCATCCGGAGGTATTTGAGCTGATTACTACATCTGGCTGGCGCTTATTATTGTGCACTTTTATGCCATCTAAGCTCACAGTTAGCAAACTCTTGCTACAGAGGCATTGCGATATCTTAACTTAATTACATGGCCTAACTTATTCTACACATGCAAACTTTTCCTATAAAATGTCTTCGAAGTCATTAGTCGTCAGTAGTAAGCTCTTGATAATTCGCGATTGAAGATCTAGTGCTCTGAAAGGGCCTCATGTGGCCACGAAGTCTTCCAAATTCCAAGGTAGAAGCATGTTGACTTCTGACATTAATTTGTCTGATGACCGCAAAACCTAGCTATCAGCCTAAAAATGGTATAAAAGCTTCGTCAATTAAAAAAAGGTACCATGCGATCGCGAAGATCGCCGCAGTTGCCCTCATTACCAGGAGTATCCCCAACATCAACTTCTCAACCTGTTCACCGCTCTTTCACTCTTGCAAGATCATCTTCTCTCCATCTCCATGACTCTGATCATTCTGCGGCCTATCCACCATCACATATTCACGGCTGGTGTATGACCTTGGTGTGTCAGGAAGTGCCCCTGGCATGGGTGCCAAAGTCGACTGGTCACTTGGGTTCTGTGACTCGGTATGAACCGTGGGACGCCGTGGTGCTGAGGTAACTTTGGCTAAGGGACTGGGGCTGGTAGGTTCCGTTGAGCGAGCTTTGTCTTCTTCAGCGAAGGTTCCACGAATCGGGGTTCGGCGCTGGCTGTTCTTGCGAGAGAAGGGAGGAGAGGATTTGGCCTGTTTCAGGCGCTCTTCCGTCTCCCGTAGACGGGCTTCCAGCGCTTCGAGCTCTTGTGTGTGCGTTGAGACTGATTGTTTCCTAGAAAGATGTCAGCCCCGCTACTTGTATCACGACCGGAAATGGAAGGCAGTACTTTTGGTGAACCTTTCGGTCCAGAGTGTCAAGCCCTCCGTCAATCTTGAACAAGTCGTCGAGAGCAGCCGAGAAGTTTCGAGCGATTGTTCTGTGAACTGATTTTAGATGCGCAAATCTGAGAAGCATAGATGGAGAGAGAGACGCACGATTGAGGGCGGCCACTGGGCTTCCAATCTCTGTCAGGGTCCTGCATGATTGCCTCGCCTGATGGTGCGGTCTCAGCAGAGACACCCGAATGTTTATCTGCACAGGAAATGTGCGTTGGTGAATTGCTTTTGTTGGGGCGGGAAATTGTTTGGTTGCGGTAAAGCTGGGGCTGACGGGTACTGTATATGAAAGCGGAATCTGTTCGGGCTCAAGGATGTTCCAAAAGATGCATCGGGGACAGCAGGCGGAGAAGCATGATACAGAAACTTACTGCTCTTTTGCCATAAGCTCTGGGTAAATGGAGATGGAAGCCGAAAAGGAGGCGTCTGGTCGGGCATTATTCAAATTTCCCCTGGATGGATAGCTCCCTAGGTAGCGAGATCGGCAGCTTGCCTTTGGTGGAGAGGCCGCAAAAGGGAGCTTTCTGGGCGGTCGAGCCTTGGAAACAGGCAGTCTTAAAAGTGACGGGTACCTCGGAGTAGCAGCTTGCTTTACGGGCTCAACCAGGACCCAAACAGCACGAAATATCTCCATCATTCATTATTCACTCCTCCATACCCAAAGCTGCCCCGCAAAGCCAATGCACCTATCGAAATAATCACCAGGGACGGCGCATATAGTTCCCGCATCGGCTGTCGCACGTGCATCCCTCCTGAGCCTTCACTTCATTGGCTCAACCGCGAGAACACCAAGAAAGAGCCTGCAGCCGGTCGCAAAAAACACCAAAACGACTGACACCGGCCATTTCGACCCCCATCCAAACATACCGTGCCGCACAAAATCCATCTCGCAGTCAGCAACGGTCAACCCGTTCCATCGAGATGAACTGATGCTTATCATGATACTAGTCCTCTCGTCGTGCTGGCTCCTCTACCTCACTCATCCCGCCGCCAGCATCCCCCAGAAGCCTTCCATCGGTACCGGGGGATGACTACTAGGTTAACAGCCTACACACCGCTCGAGACACTGCTTCTATTCCAATCCCTCGCTTCTTATGGCGTAGATCCCTCCATATTCAGCAGAATCTCGGATCTGCTGAAGAAGAACCCGCACATCAACACTGTAGAACGCTTCGACAGCGGACGCCTGAGCCCGGATGCCTTGCGAAACCACTACTTGACTCTGTTGAAAGAGGAAGCCCAGAGTGAACTAGGAGACAGCGTGAATGGCGACAGTGACAGCCAAAATGGAGAAGTCAAAAATCAAAGGAAACGGAAAGCGCCCAGTCCAAGCTTGCCCACCGTTCAAGAAGCCTTGCAACATTCCCATCTCATCCCGAAGCTCGTTGCGAAACTCTATTCGCGATACAGGACCTTCGTAACAGACCAGATTCGGGAGGAGGAGCGTAACTACGATCGCCTTCAGCGCGAGCTGCAAGAAATTGAACGAGGAGAATGGGACAACAAGTTGCGAAGTCGGGATGTTGCAAGCGGGAAGCTTTCAGTATCACAAGCCCAGATACCTACCAGTGGCAGCCCTCAGTTGGCGACGAAAGGCACACCAGTGGCCCCGGCTTCCAGTGCTACCGCTTCGGACGTTCAGCAGGCAAGTGGTACCCAGCAAGCTACCCCTAGTGGAAGTCAAAGATCTCCAGGTTCGCGCAATGGACAGGCAAAGATTGAAGCTGTCATCAACCATGCCACAGATGCCTCGCCCCATGCGAAGTCACCATCTCTAAACCAGCACGGAACTTACTCTACATCTCAGCCGGCCCCAGGCCAACTTCATCGTTCTCCTAATCACAATCGCACACCCTCTCAACCATTTGCGACCCCGAAACTCCCTCCACCACAATATCCTGGATACAATGCATCTCCTCCAACTGCACACCGCTCCCCATATACTCCACAGCCACAACAAGGTCAGGTTTCTGGTACATCAGCTAGCCCGACTTCACAGAACGCTCCTCTCCCAGGCCACCCACCATCCCCGGTTCTACTGCCACCGCCTCCAGGCATGCAGTATCATCCCCCTCCCCCGGTTCCATCATTTGCAGCAAACGGGGTTCCACAATATTCAGGATCACCTCCTCTTCCACCTCTCCAGTACTCTCCCAGCTCTCAGCGTTACGCCATGCCATACCCTCCTTCCGGACAACCATCTCCAGGCATGCCCATCCCCTCTCAGACAACCCAACAGCAACGGAATTATTATCAACCTTATCCAGGCCATCAGACCCCATACCCCCCGCCACAACAGCAGCAACTTCCACAATTTGTCCAACCACAACATCAAGGTGGCATTTTTCTTCCGCCTTTCCAAGTCACTCCTCAAGATCCGACTCGGGCTCATCATCAGCAACAAAAGGTCGCACAGCAGGCTGCAGCATCAACTCCAAATGGCCGGCCTCCTCCAGGTTCTTCCAGACCCGGAACCGCGCTTTCATCTCGACCTGAAGCACACGGATATCCAGCGGCGCAGCAAATTGTCAATCAAACTAAAGCTACATTGTCGACGCCCTCGAGTATTCGAACACCACGGCCACCTTTGACGATCTTAACACCTAGTAGCGAGACTCGCTGGAAGCCTTCTGCTCAGAAGCTTCCAAAGTCCCCGACGCGTGCGCCCACAGCCAGTCCCATCGATGACTTTGCACCACCCCTAGAACTGCCTAAGCAATCTTCTACTCCTTCGCAACCGACCAAGCCTAGACGTAAAGGGAAAACGAAAGAGACGGCGCGCAGCGAAGATAATGCCGGGGATGTCGAGGTCTGTCAAATGCGAAATGGTCAGAAGCCAACAAAGAGAGAAAGGGGCGGTAGCACAACATCTTCTCTAGTGGAAAGCTCCATACGTGGTCGCACTCGAAGCCAGTCTGTTGCTTCTCATGCAGAAACAATGTCAGCCGACAACGAGTCCAACGCTGGATACAAAGTGAAAACCGAACCTGGTACTTCGGCTGATATAATTGAAGAGGATGCCGTCACAGATGCTACCCATACCTCTGTAACCACCATTCGCCGATGCGGAGGCACTTTGCAGTCTCTTCCGTTGAACAAACGGAAACGCAAAGCTAGAGAGGCGTCTGTTGCAGACTCTGAGGAAATTCTTGGTACACCGGGTCCCCAGACAGTCATTGCCTCGCGCCACTTCTCTCGCATGAGCAATCCAATCATGAATGACATTCTGTCACACAAACACGCTTCACTTTTCAGTATCCCAGTAAAAGAGAAGGACGCAGAAGGATATTACGATATCATCAAGCGCCCTCAAGACTTGAAGTCGATACGAACTGCTATCAGTGCTGGAGCGAAAACTGTTCAGGCTGCCGCCACTGCGGATACCCCAGCAGGCAGTCCTGGTGGTGGCGGCGGTAACGTTATCCTACCGCTAAGTGCAGAAGTGGTGCCACCTAAAGCGATAGTCAATTCAGCCCAACTTGAGAACGAGCTTATGCGAATGTTTGTTAATGCGGTTATGTTCAACACTGGCGAGGATGGCGTGGTCCAAGATGCTAAGGAAATGTATGAGACGGTCCAGCATAGCGTGAGTAACTGGCGAAACGCCGAGCGATCGACAGGGAGATTTCAGAGTGAGGATTTAGGGGTCGAGGAGGAGACTCCGGTAGCAGCGAAGCGAAGGAAGGTATAGTAATTGGATTAGCATGTCTTGGGCGATATCGTAGGATGTGGTAGATCACTTAATGTAAGGAATCTAGTTCATCTCGATCCATGCTTGGATATTGCGGTGGTCTGAGATGCCGACTGTGAATCGGAGAGATCGGATAGTTGACCTTTGAACTTTTCGGACTAGAGCTCAGTCGACCTGAATGCCCCTGACGGCAAGACGACGATTTCACACGCACGCGCGGCCAAGCTGAAACTCAGAAAAGACGCCGACAAGATAAAGATGTAATTTCAACGCTTACTGAGCTTAATTCTCGCGACTTTAATAGCGTAACTGCTGCCCGCGAAGACTCATCATCAGGTTGGTATAACTGCGCCAAAACGCAAATGCGAACGCGAGGACAATGAACTTTAGTCTTATGCCCTTCAAAAACCTACTCTCGACCAGCCAGGGCGTGGAAACAGTAATCAAGAGATATTTTACCGTAGGCGCTGCTCGAAGAGCTGTAGTGCACCAACTTTTCTATCACGGACTTCTGTTTTAGGCATTTACAGAGGCACGCAGGTAAGATTTGAACGTTCCACCCCTTCCATGTGCTGACTTCTGTGCTTAGTAGTCTCATAACTAAAATAACTAAATAATCGAATCAAAGGCCAGAGTTATCACGAAACCGAATCACTGGTATTGATTTCTGATTATTTGGCCATTGCCGTGTCTGACGCCTAATACGCTGAAGTATTTAGCCTAGGCTCATACCATTTATCCATGGCCCACGTGGTAAACTTTTGTTAGCTTGGATAAGCACCAAACACTGTTCATTTTTTTTTCCCCGACACGCCTGTGTCTATTGCCCCTTCTCTCCCAGACCCCCATAACATCATACCTCCGTTGATCTGTCTCGGGTGCTGTAATACGTCCGCCTTAGACCTAAGCCAAGGAATGGTTTCCTCGATAAACCCAAACCCCACCCCCCTGCTCATAGTGAAACGCTCGTTTGATCCAATATCCAGACTGATCCGCATACACATTGGCCAATATTGGTTGTGGTTGACGCTGTTGGATTTTGGATTTCATTTTGGATATGCTTGACAACCCACCCTCCCTCTCTCTCCTTTAGCTGCAAAGAATGTCTGCCATCTTTATTTAAGCCTGTTGCTTCCGCGGCCTCAGGAGACGCTAATCCTCAAAAATTCCCTTAATCTTCTCGATTGGTGTCCCTTTTGCAAAACAAAGTCGAACACAATCTGCATTATCTCTCTCCACCGGCTGAATCCAGCGCCGTCCCTGTAAGTGACGTTGTAGCGTTTAGGTTTATAGACCCTTTTGCAAGCGGTCGATATTAACGCTACTATTAAGCAGATACGTTATAATTTTAATTGGCTCCAGGGTTTTATTTAGGCTTGCTGCCGCCATTGTTAATGGGTTTATACCTGCAAGTCATGCACCGTAAGATGCTAGTAATTTTACGGGCACAGCTTAGCAAGACATAAGGACTGTGTGCACGCGAAAAGGACAAGCACAGGTTACAAAAGTTTGTGATTTTATTAGAGTAAAGCATATATTAGATTAAATACAAAAGGCTAGCTATTATAAAAGTCCCTCTGCTTAATAGTAGTCTTTAAGCCCATGCTAGTCGTGTTACCTGCTAGTAGAGGAAGCTAGCCTTGGAATGATGGAACCCTCTAACCTGTAATGTAACTCGCAAGCTATGGGCCAAGCTGGAAGGTTCCTTTCTTCCATAGAGTCCTCTAACACCCGTAATATTTTTAGTTGTAACCAAATATTTCGGGGCCTTCTCTTTCATTAGTTGCAGCTGCATGCTCGAACTTGTTATCTTCTGGGAGCTGTTGAACGAGGCGCTCCGGTGAATATGAGGAAGGAATCGGCGTTGATGAACCTCCTTCCATGTCCATATCCGGCTCCTCTTCCACATCCATATCCCATTAATCCTCCGTGTACAAATTCCAGCTATTCTGCAGTGGTGATGCAAGATCGTCATCACTATCATCGCCACCACCGCGGAATTCGTCCTGGGGTTCAGCAGCTCCGCTTATTGCTGTTACGCGGTGTAAAAACCATTGCATCTATAACACCCTAAAGTCGGGCAGGGGCCGCGCCACAGGGTCATCAGTTTCTAGAGAAATTTCGTCCCCAGAACAGATTTTCTTGTCGGTGTGAACATTATAGAGCTTCGTGAAGTTCGATCCTCGGTCCAAGTCCGCTGGTATTAAAGGACGTTGTAGAATGGTGACTCGAGAAGCATGATTATATAGCGGCAGCCAAAAAAACTGAATATCCAGACGCTTCTTGTCTTCCGAAAGTCTGATTAGTTTAAGAGCGAAATATGCCTTCTCCCAATATCTACGCGCGCTTGGGCAAAGACATATAAGGTTATGGCAAGCCTCCGTACCTAAGGGGATTATCGTATTATACCACGTATCCACACGCTCTTTGGACCAAAACTGACGTAAGATGTCCCAAAATGAGAGCGTCGATTGACTAACGACGTTATACTCATTTCGCATAGAAAAGGGATATGTATGTACAACATCAATTGGCTTGCCTGCCATTGTAAGCACACATTTCTCTTGGTCCCTCTCATAGCACTAAATATTATTAGTAAGAACTTAACTAAACTTGATTAATTAAGATAGACTAACCAGGCCTTTCTGTAGTCTAGAGCGAGTGCTCCCCAACTGTCCATCACTACCCAACTTCCGCTTTGCTCCGCGAAGACTACCCTGTGCTGGAGATGGCTGCTGTGCCAGAGATGGCTGCTGTGCCGGAGATGACTGCTGTGCCGGAGATGACTGCTGTGCCGGAGATGACTGCTGTGTCGAGGATGGTCCCCGAGGAGCGGAAGATCGCTGTGGAGTGGAAGCGTTAGAGGACTGGCGAGTTCGTTGAGCCCCTACATAATGTCAGAAACTTAAGCTATTAGTAGATCGGATTTGTAAACCCACATTTTGGGACTACTCTCATAGTATATTCCATGTCTCGAAAAAGAGACAGTACAGCAACACGCCCGCATTGAGCCAGGCGGTCGATGTCGCTAAGCCAGAGGCACGCCCAGGCTGTTGGTCCCTCAATGGCATCTACAGCTAGAGCGGCTTCCAAGGCCTCGAGAAGCCCTATGCGCTCTGGGTCATGAAATTCTGCGTCTGGCCCCCCTTTCAGACGCCATGGTGGTTGAACAGAGGACGGGAGTAGAGATTTATTCAAGCAGTGGCCGGGCCCCGCTAAACCCAAAAGGAAGCAGCGCACCAGTTTATCAAACCTTCCTGATCATGCTTCCTAATCGAGCGACCGTCAGGGTACTCGCCTCAACCTGAACCTTTTGCAAACTTCCATGGATCCTCTGTTTCTGTGGCGTCCATCACGTGCGTCCATCACGTGCATGCATCAGACCACCTTTGCGGTGGCTCTAACAAAGCTTCTTATAAATATATTATATTTTGCGCGCAGTGTAGCTACTTATTAGATATTACACCTAATGTTGCTATAGAGGCGGCTATTAATGTAAATGACAAGAATAAGAAGGCTTTGGCCGGTGAATTTGCTAAATAAACCCACTTTCAAAAGCATCGACGTGTTAGAAGTACTAAGAGACTCTAGAGATCTTTGAGACGTGTAAAACTCCGGAATAAAGAGGTATTAGTTTTGCATTGAAGCAGGAACGTAAGAGTACCGCGTGTTAGAAAAGATTAAGTGTTGCTTCTAATGCTCTGCCGTATATCAAGAGACTAATCGCTAGAGAGCCGTAGTAGGGTCTCTGGGAGAAGACTGTGTAAAGAATATCGAACCGTCAGGGTACTCTTGATGGCGGGGTTGTGAGAACTTGATGGTTTACTCTCCCGTGATTCGATCCAGAATGGAAGCGTGTCGTACGATTCCCAGACCTTCCTAACCAAACTCCCTTTACGAGCGACTCTTAGGACACTCACCTTAACCCAATATGCCATACGTGGAGTTAAATCTCGTAAAGCATTTGCAAGCTTCCTCCTATCAGTCCTCTGTTCTGTTGGTGTCCCCCACGTGCATACATCGGACCGTCTTTGCACCGGCTCTGAGTATAGCTTAGTAAGAAGCAAAAACGTTCCTACTACTAATACAGTATAATATAGCTAAATATTTAGTAAGTTCTGCTAACCCTATTAATAGCCTTAACACTGTGAGCATACTGAACCTTACTATATATAGTATACACTACTTACATAACTGTCCTAGATTTATTCTAGAGCTCTAGAAGCCAAACCCTACCTTAGAGTAGAGTTGGATCCAAATCGGAATCCACTCCTGTCTAGTCCAATGAGACCACCAGAGCTCGTATCCCTACAAGAGGCTCGAGAGGAGCAGAGGAAGCAGAGGCTTAGCAAGCATAAATGGAAAGATAAATAAGCTTGTAAACCGTCCTGCTGCAAGGGCTCTAAGAAGGTAAAAGCTTGGTGGAGGCAATATAACCTAGCAGCAATAAGCATATCGAGAATATCTTCAAGAAACACATTCTTCCTTCTTGTGGAGGGATTTACTTAAGAGGAAAGGACTTCATTCTACAAGAGGGCAACGACCAAGGCTATGGAATAAGAAATAAGGAGGATTCTGTTGCTCAGTTACAGGCGTTTGGTATCCCCTTTACTATGATAACCCTCCTTGATTACCAGACCTCACGGTAATAAGAAACGCATGGAGA
>KV745150.1:0-37894 GCA_001692735.1 Lepidopterella palustris CBS 459.81 | reverse complement strand
TAGACAGTGCCAAGGACAAGTGAGGGAAGGTCCAGTTTGTGGATGCGGCATTCCTCTGCAAACTCGTCCTCCCGATGAGTCTATAAAAAGAGCCCCTGGCATCAGCCCTTCCATTATGCATGAAACGAGATCCAGATGCCGCATTCATCATATACGCGAAGCGTGCATCAGTCCTTTTCTCGCTTCATATTTTTGGTAACCTGGGCGAAGATTTGAAGTTGCCGAGACCTGTAAACAGGCCAATGCAAATCACTCCACCATGCAGTGCTGCACAGTTCTCTACTGTACTCCTGTACAGTAATTCCACTCGCTCACCTCGATGCTGCGTCCTCGCCAGGTTGGTGGAGATCAACATGTGCGTCGCACTACCCCATACAGTACGGTGGTCGGTTAACGGGTAAAGTGCGAAAACTCAAATTCGAAAATCCAAACCCCGCATCACCAATCTAACAGAGTTAGATGTAGAGTCTTTTAGCATTTATAGAGTTAATAAATACCTGGGCTAGCTATTTTAACCTAGGAAGTTAAAAAGTGTACCCTTTTATATAAGAAGTATACTTGCTAGGCTTGTACAAGTCCTATAAAGGTAGCAGAAGAACTTTCCTGCCCTATTCCGTATAAGTAAAATTAAAGGAAGAGAAGAAAGATTGTTAATAGCTTTGTACAACTCCTAGGCGCCTACACTCCAACTAGCACCTCCGCCGTAACCACTATAATTACCTCGTCCTTCTCTACTAGGGCCTCCAGTAATTGCGGGATCGCCACGGCCACGGCCACGGCCACGGCCACGGCCACGGCCACTACCACCACCACCACCACCACCACGGCCGCCTTAAGTAGGTAAATTCTAACTATATAGCTACATTATATTGCCTGTAGTTGCCTAAGCGGGGGGCCCGTTTAAAAATTATATATAAAATTAGGCGTACGTAAGCTACTAGTTAAAAGAGGAAAAGTAAATACTATAGCTAATAGCCCTATTAGGGAAAATATAATAAGAGTAGGCATTCTTTATAAATAAATAGAGAGATATATAACCTAAGCTAGTTAGCCGTATAAATAAAAGAAGGAATAAGGAATACTACTAGTAAAGGTAAAGAGCTTTTCTATAGTAATATACGCGTAGGTATAGCGTTTATAAGCGTAGTAATTAACAAAACTATAAATATATATAAACACGGCCTTAGTATATAACTAATAGCTAGAAAGGAGCCTATTAGCTATAAAAGCTCTAATATAAACTATTAAGAAAAACTATAGGTAATTATATAGTAATATATTAACGCCTATTATATATATAGAATAGTTTACTATATAAGTGTAACGGTGCTACTATTATATACGCTACGCCGTGCGCGTAGCTAATGTTATTCCTTTTACCCTACTCTAATACTCTCTATATAGATTTATCCTAGCTATATTTCTATAAAGTTCTCTAGTAATTCTTTTAAGTCCTTATAATAATTATACGTAACTATTAACTATTTGAATTTAATACTTATTTATTTAGCGTTTAATATATAATATATTATTATTATAATAATAAGCTATTTATTTAAACTTTTATAAGGGGTTAGTAAAAATAAGGAAAATTACTATATAATACTTATATAAGTTATAGTAAAATAAGTTAAAGTATAGGCAATATTAGAATATATAATATTAATAACCTTATATACTATAGTATTTAAAAGACTATTAGTATTTAAGCTAAAAACTACGTTAGAATTACGGTAAGTAACCGCGGCCTAATTTAAATAATTACAATATAGAATAAGATTTACTTTTACTATATAGTTTTAGTAGTAAATTTTATAACTACTATTATTACTAGTGCCGTTAATAATAGCTAAGCTATAGTAAGCGTTTAGGTTAGTAGGTATTACTATTTTACAATAACTTATAGATATTAGTATAGAAGAAAGATAGCTAGGAATAAAGAGAAAGAAGTTAAGGTAAGAAAGTTAAGAAAGTTAAGGTAAAGAAGTTAAGGTACTACGTAGTAGCGCTAAAAGTAAATAGATATTATAGGGCTATATTAAAATATACTTATATATACTAAAGTAGAAATAAAAGGGTTAGCTTTATATAAGAAGTAAACTTCTATAAACTTTTATAAACTTAGTATCTACTATAAAGACTATATAAAAATATAATATTATCTTTTTTAGGTAATTTCTTTTCTTATATACTTAATACTTATAAAAGTCCTTACTTTTAGTTAATATTCTTTACTAGTAGCTTCTTTTAAACCTTTTTCTTAACTTTAGCTTTTTTTTTTAACTTTAGCTTTCTTCTTAATTTTTATATAAGGTTTAGTCTTTATTTATAGCTTCCCTATATAAGGCTTTTTCTTAACCTTTATAGATTCTACCTTTAGCTTATTATATAAGGCTTCTCTTTTAACTTTTTTAAAGTAAATATATATAGCTATTTCTTTAGTCTTTTTCTTTTAAAATAGTCTACTATTAATATACTTCTTTACTATATAATAGTTATTTAGCCTAAAAAGTAAAACCGGTTTAATAAGTACTCATTTTTATTTAAATCTTAGCTAAATCTAGTTACTTAGATTTTATTATAGCTAAATCTAGTTACTTAGATTTTCTTATAGCTAAATCTAGTTACTTAGATTTTTTATAGCTAAATTTAGCTACTTAATTCTAAATCTAGTTACTTACAATTTAATATAGAATTTTAGAATTTAACTACTTAGGCTAACTAAATTTTATCTTCTAAAACGCTAATATAATTTTATTAAATTTTTATAATTAGGTATTTTATATAAAGATCTCTAGCTTATTTACTACTAAAAGGCGCTAGTTAGTATTTAAAGAAAAAAGAGTTTAGGTTAATATTTAGAATTAATATAATTTTAAACCTACCTTTTAAGTTTAAAATATACTATATAGAATAAACTATATAATTTTTAGCTAATTTAAGTATACCTGTTTTTAAATTAAACCTAATTAACTATAGTATAGTATTATACTAGGCTAATATCTTCTTTTAAAAGTATATATTAATATTTTAATTTATAGTATTTTTCTTTATTATATAAAGATAATCTAGATTAAAAGCTATACTATAGTTTTAAATTCTAGGCACTAAGTAATTATATATTATATACGGCTTACTTATAACTATATATAGTTAATTCTTTTACTTTTTAATTTTATAGAAATTCTAAACTTATATAAAGCTATATAGTTATTCTTTAATTATTAAAATAAAGAGAATATAAATTATAATATAGTTAGTAAGTTAATATTTTAAAAATTAACCTTAGGTTTAAATATTTTTAAAATATACCTAGAATATATTAGCTTAAGAATTACTCTATATAAAAAGTATACCTACTCTTTAGTAATAGAGTAGACCTTTTATTAGCTATAGCTACTAAGATTTAATTCTTTAATTTACGGTACTTATTTTATATATATAGTAATCTTTAAATAGAAAATCCTCTTTATATAATAAAAGCTAATAATAAGTATTTATAAGCCGAATAGTTTTTTCTTTTTAATTAAATTATATAAATTATAGTTAAACCTAAACTTTTTTAAAGTAGTTAAGATATTTAATAAAGAACACTAATAGCTATATAAACTAAAATACTAGTATATATCTATATAATATATTAGGAATATATATTAATATATATATATATATTAGTTTTATATAGAGCTAACTTAAGGTGTTTATTAATAAACTAATTTAAATTTTATCTAGTAATAATATACTCTTCTTTATAGTACTAAAGGTTTTAATATTAGTATTTAACTACTTCTAAATTTATTATATAATAAGCCTTAAAGAGTTAATCTTAGGTAATAATATATTATTTCTACTTAAAGTAGGTATATAGGTAACCTCTTTTATATTTATTAATTATACCTATTTAAAGCTTTAAAGTTATAAGTCTTTTAATTATATAATTTACCTTTTACTATTATTTAATACTAGATATATTATTAAAGGCTAAGGTTAAAGTAAAGTTATATAAAAAGTATAAGGGCTAATTAATAAGCTCTCTTCTTAAAGAACTATAAGGATTTTATTATTATTAAGGCTAACCTTAAAGAATAGAACTTAAATCTAGTTCTTAATTCTTTCTACTACCTTTATAAATAATTAATAGGTTATTTCTTAGCTTTTAAAACGCTTCTTTATTATATAAAGACTAATTTAAATATTATAATTCTCTATAAGCTATATATAAAGCTAGTTATAAAAAAGCCTTTAGTAAAAAGGCTAATTAATTTATACTAATAACTATCTAGGTTAATTTTAAGGCGTTTACCTTTATAACTTTTATATATTATATAAAGTAGAATATTTAAACTTACCTAGTATTATAAAGTAGTACTAGAACTATTATCTTTATATAGAAAACTATAAATTAGTAATACGGGGTATAGATAGTAATATAGGGTTTAGATAAAGAATATTTAAATTTGAGTTTTTATACTTTACCTATTAACTAACCACTATAATATAGAATCCGCTAGTATTTAAGTAGTACTATAACGTGCTACCCTAGAAAGTAAAACACCCTAAAAAGTAAGCTATACGCGTCTATATACGCTCTTCTTCTTTCTCTACTAAATTATACCCAAATTGAAAATTTTTAGTATAAATTAGTATAACCCTTTCTAAACTAAGTTCTCGCGAAGCTAAAGCTTTTATATAAAAAGCTATACAAGATATTAAATCGGGCGTTAAGCCGTTAATTTGTAAAGTATCTAATATTTGCAAATTACCGCTATTTACTATTATATATTGCCTTACTAGACAGCTCCTATAATACCTAGTCTATAAAGCTCTACTATATACTTATAAAAAGGATTAAATTATTAAATAAATATATAAATATTAGTTTTAGGGCCTTTTAATAAGCGTTAATATACTTTCTATAATAGTAAGCTTACTCTTAGTAAAAGGCAAAGTAGTAGGTAAGTATTAGGGAAAGAGATTTATATAACACTATAGGCTATAAAGTATTATAAGCCGATAATTAAATTACTATAGGGCCTAGAATAATAGTCTAGTTATTATCTATAACTAATTTAAGTTCTTTTAAAGTGTATAAGATAAATACTTAATTAAGTACTTAAAATTTATATATAGCTTTAATAAGAAAGTATTACTAAAGTACTATAAGTAGAAGTTAAAGGCTTATAAAAAAGCGTTAATTAAATACTAATATATAATAGTTTAGTAAGGTATAAAATATTAGGTAAAAAATTAAAATATATAATAATTAAAAGGTATATAAATATAGCTATAGTCTATACGTAACGCGTAGACTATACGTAATTAAGTGGCTAGAAAAAAGTAGCTACCTATACTTAGGTAGTTACGAGTTATTACCGTAATAAAAAGGGGTTATACTAGGCCTTATAGTATTGGCCTAAGTAATTGTCTCTAAAAAGAATAGTAGGGAAAGGTTAAAGAATCGGACTATTCTATAACTAGAATTATAAGAGCTAGTCTTTATAATAGATATAATTAGCGCTAATAGCTATTTTCTATCTTTATTCTTAATTTAGAAGGGGTAGTAGTACTAAAAGTATAGTGTTAAATTACTAAGTAGAATAAACGACTTTATATATATATATATATATATAATATTAACTAATAACTAAATAGATAACTTACTAGGCCTATATTATTTTAAATACTATAATAAATACACTTAATATTTTATAAAAAATACTAAGGGTAATATTCAAAGCTACTATATACTTTTAATAAATAATTATTTTAAGCTACCTTATTTAGTAGTTTATTTAGTATATACTATTATATAAAATTATCCTAGTTATTTTTTTACCTTATTTAACGTATAAGCTCTAACTATTAAATATAGATTATTTTTAACCTTTTTAGTACTACTAAAGTATAGAGGTAAATAACTTCTATTTATATAGCTATATAGAAATTAATAAAAAGTACTTTATAAAGCTCTATTTAGTAGCGCGTGGTATTTAGCTATAAGATAATTTATAGCGCCTAGAAAGCTATAGGTCTTCTACTATATAATTCTACTACTATCTTAAAGACTTTACTATACGTAAAGGTCTTTATAGGCCTAAAATAAATTATTTAATTATTAATATAACTTATTAAACTTTAAAGAGACCTAAAATAGTAAAGAATCTTAAATTTTTATAAAATTAAATTACTAAACTAACTATTAAGTAAATAGATAGTATACTTAAAACCCCTATTTAATACTATATTAAAAAGCTATTTAAAGCTACTATTAGCTTTACTACTAATATATATATATATATAAAGAAAAGAATAAAAAGTTTTAAAGTTTAAAATAAATAAAAAAAGTAGTAAAAGGCTTTTAAGTAAGGGTAGAGTTTTTATTTAGAAGAATATTAATAAATTAAAGGTAGAGAATATATAGAAACAAGAGCTAGCTCCTAAAAGCTAGCTTAAAAGAAGTATAAAAAGGGGACCTCTTTACTTAAGCTTAATATTACTTTATATACTATATTAGTATTAAACCCTAGTAATGCAATTAAGACTAGGTAGACTATACGTACGTATTTTAGTGTAATCCTTAGCCTGTAGGGGCATATAGGAGTGAGTTAATTTAAAAGGGAGACTTGGAGGAATATAGTCGTAGGCCATCTAATTGGTCCATGCTAGGTGTAATATCACGCCCACAACGTACCCGAAAACTTCTAAGCCGTTTCCTTCTATAATAAGAAGTATAGTCGCTTAAATTTGGGCCATTTAGATTTAATATATGGGCGTTGTTGACGTTATTATTGATGTAAATGGGTGGCACGTTATTAACCTAAAGAGTTAAGTTAGCCTGCTGATGGTTCAATAGGATATCCGCTCCAATTAAAATTATCATCTCAGCTCGCCGAGGTATCAAGGGGTGCGGCCGATCAACAATCAAAATCTACCATCTAGCTTCGCAGCAATCACGCAGCCACAATAAACTTATTCTCTTTGCGGAATCTTGTAGATATGCCTCTAGGAGAACATCTAGCTTTTTGGATTTTATTCTTCTCGTTACGTTGTCGAGATGCGGCTGTAGAAAGGTACCTGCACGAGGCGATTTGATGTTCCTCCTCTCGCTTACCTGCTTGCAACTTGACCCTGCACCCGGCCGCATCTTGTAAGACAAATCCATTTCAATAACCCAAATAGTCTACTCTACTCTACTGGATATTCTCTTTCCCTAGAACTGTGTTAATGGCATCAACCAACTCCCTCCCACTGAATCTACTAGGCTGTACACTGCGCCAAGCTACCATGTTGTCCGGCCTTACAAGGACGGCTCCGCCATCGTCAACCTGCCTCCGCAACACCCACTGACCATCGTAATCTTCATAAAGCGTCGAATCTCGAACGTGTTGACGAGACGCAACCTGCGCAATAGCAATATTTAGCCTCGCCGTCTTGTTTATCTCTTCCGCAGCTTTCACCCACGTCCCACCATGCTCATCGGTGAGAAGCAAGAAGTCCGCCTTACCCGCCCCCACTAGATCATGGGTCGAGAGGACTTCTCCATCCTTCTCCAGCCACACGTGCGGCAGCCTATGCCCCGGCCTCGTTGTCGGTACATAGTTCCTGCCAGTTGGATCACTCTTCGGCCTCCATGACCCATCGCCAACCACTGCACCACTCTCATAGATATAGCCGAGCTCTATATCATGCGCCGATAACTCAATATCGTGTAGCTCGATGGTGCGCTGGATCTGTGCCAGCTCGGTCTGTGCCCACTGCGTATCCTCGAACAGGCGCGTAAATCTTGCTACATTCGCTTCCTTATTACCCGGCACGATCCCCATAGCTGCATTGAGCACATTTATGTGACGGAACGTGAATAGCGCCCAGTCGCAGTTACGGCGTCCGACGGGGCGGCGCTCGTCTTCGTAAGAATTTAACAGCGCCGGAGCTGCCTTGCCTTTTAGCACCGCCGCCAGCTTCCAAGCGATGTTGTGTGCGTCCTGAATGGCGGTGTTAAGGCCTAGGCCGCTGGCTGGGGGATGACGGTGGGCGGCATCGCCTGCAACGAAGACACGGCCTTCGCGGTACTTATTGGCAAGGACGCGGTCCAGGACCCAGTGGCTGATGTGCAGGACGTCGACTTCAAGGTCCGGGAGCTTAAGGAGTTCGCGGATACGCGGGACAAGCGTGTCTGGTGCGAAACGCTGCGGGTCACCTACGCGGAAGCCAAAGTATAGCGCCCATTCTTCCGAGTGCCTGCCCCAGGTCGGACCCATTTGGACGAGCGCGCCGAAGTTGAAGTTTGCCATCGCTTCGCCTTCCGGGTTAGCAAAGTGTGTTATCAGCACTCGATCTGGATCTTGGGGTCAGCTACTGAACTACCAATTTCGGATGATTTTGGAGACAAAAGACTAACCATCCCAATATTTCGAGAGATCGGCCCGGAAGTGCGTACTCACGATATTAACTAAGTTAGTAGGCCCCTCCATTTCGACACCGATCTTATGGCCGACGGTCTTTCCACCATCAGCCGCAACGACATACTGGGCATGGTATTGGATTGTTTTGCCGGCAGAATCATTGACCGTTAGCAGGACAAAATCGCCCTTATCTTCCAAGTCTAGAACACAGTAGTTGAACAAGATGCGTCCGGGATTGCGCTCCTCGGCAATCTTGCGGAAAATTGGTTCAGATCTGATGAGAGGAAGGTTGCTAGGTAAAGTCGGGGAGTCCCTCCTGAAAAAATAGCATTAGCTAGGGTGACTAGTAACGCAAAAAAATTTATCTTATACTTGTAAGTCACATAGGCCTCGGAGTATGGATCACCCCCAAAGCAGGGAGAAGTCCCGACGTTCTGGCGATCGTAAGGTCCGTCACCGCCCAGAGAGGTGCTCCAATTCATGCGGCTCATGTTTCTAAGCGGGCACCCTTGCTTCTTGATCTCCTCTTCCACCCCATGCTGACGCCATATCTCCGTGGAACGCTGATTGAGGTAGTGGGCTTTAGGAAGAATGGATGTGCCGGGATGGCGCTCGAAAAGGACATGGTCGACTTTATGGTCAGAGAGGAAAATGGAAAGATTAAGGCCACAGCTGCCACCGCCAACGATAGCAACTGGTATTTCAATCGGAGAAGACATATTGACCACCAA
Organism: Lepidopterella palustris CBS 459.81; assembly: GCA_001692735.1. NCBI lineage: Eukaryota > Fungi > Ascomycota > Dothideomycetes > Mytilinidiales > Argynnaceae > Lepidopterella > Lepidopterella palustris. The sequence goes on along the minus strand of KV745150.1, from coordinate 28,761 downwards.
GAGACTTTTGCTTCCAATGGGGTTGAATGTTGTGTAAGTGTACCTTGGAATATGAAAGGACCTTTAGAGAATATCTGACCGAGATCGAGGAAGTCGATGTATGATATGGCCTTCGGCTTGCAACCCAGCTGGATCCTCGCACAATTTAGAATGGGCTTTATGTGATACCTCTCCATTGTGTTTACAGCTCTATTTATGCTAGCTCGTCCACCGCAATAAATTAAGTCGTAAGTCATTACCCCAGAATTTAGGTCAGAATCGAGCACCGGATGCACCCTTCGGCATTGCTCGAAATGCGGGGGCACGGCTAGTCTCATGCCACTCTAAACCTTCTAACCTTTTAGAATATAGTGTTTCCTATTGTCTACCAATTTATTTCGTGCAGGAAATAAACCCTTTCATAAAATTATGTACGATGCTATCATAACTTCTAATTTCAAGGCTTCTCTCAAGTCTTCTCAAGAGCCTTCTTACTGGGCTTCTTAACACAATATAGGTATTTCTATATTCTATCTGCGTGGGTTATAATTTGGTATGTAACGCTGTCAATGGCACTGTGACTTTGCCTGGTACGATTTCATGCACAGTTATTGCCTAGGAAAGGTTTGGCCTCGCCAGATCCCTGTGCTACTCCGTGGTTTTGAATTGACGCTTGAATCCTTTGAGCTTAGGCTTGGCTAAAATGATTGTTTCAAAAGTGTTCTATTGCTGCATCAGATAAGTAAACAGGTATTAGTTCATGATTCTTATGGTGTGACAAGTATTCAGCATCGGATGTGGAAAACCCGCAAGCGAAAGATCTTCGGATGCGGGAACTCTGGCAAAACGCCAACTGCTTGCTATCGAGTTGTCGGCCATCATCCTTCCGCTTCCGCTTCTGGCTTCTTTCATATTGCTAGATTCATCTGGTCCCACCGAAAAAAAAAACTTGAAATACTGGCATATAACTACGCTGTAGCTTTAGTGATTATACTTTTAGCTAAATTATATTTTAAGCTCCTTTATTTAGCTAGTTTATACTAACGTAGCTAGTATCGCGCTTAGTAAGTACTATAACTAATTAGCTATACCTTTTATAGTATTTAATTTAGGCGAAAATCCTTACAAATTTAGGTCCAGTATATATAAAATAATAGCTAATTTCTTCGCCTTTATAAGTTTTTTTAAATTAGGCTTATAACGCGTTATATAGCTATTTTAGCGCGTTACCAACTAAGTATTATTTAGAATACTTAATAGGTTAAAACCACGCGTTATATACTTTTAAACTATTTTCTATTAATTACTAAAATAGTTAGGCTTATTAGGTCTTTACTTTAAACTAATTGCGCGTAGTATTATTAAGGTATAATAGTTAAAAGTTAATATAGTATAATTTATTTATAAGGTAAACTACTTAATTATATAGTTTACTTACTTATAGAGTATATTAGGTAGAATTTAGGTAATAAAGACGGTAATATAGTAGAAAATAAGGCTATAAATAGCCTAAATTAATTATATTAGCGCTATATTGTCACTAGAGCGCTATAAGCAGAGGAGAAAGGCTTATAAGAAAGCGTTAATTAAATGCTAACGTACAATGTTTTGGTATAGTACAAAACATTGGGTAAGGAATCGAAATACATAATGTTTAGAAGGTATATATATATTACTATAGTCTATACGTAACGCGTAGACTGTACGTAATTAGGTGGCTAGAAGAAAGGAGCCACCTGTATTTAGGTAGTCACGGGTTGTTACCGTGATATATATATAATATAATAGTTAAATAGTTAAATATAAAAATATAAAAATTATAATTTATAAATAGTAAATACTTTTAGTATTTATTTACTATACTAGGGCTAAACTTTAGTACTAAATATAATAATAACTAATAGGTAGATTTTAATAATTTTTAGCTTATTATTATAATATTAATATAGTAAGTATTATAGTATAAATAGATTAATAATAAAAGTTTTTATATAGTATTAATTATATATTATATATATTTTATTTATAAATTCTACTATAATTTACTAAAATATTAAAACGCCGTTTAAAATATTCACTATAAAAGAATAACTTAGTAGAATCACGTAGTGAACTTACTAGTAAGTTAACGTCTATAAATAAGGTAATACCTTATGCACTATTTTTCTGCTTAATTATTATTTGTCTATACACCACACACTTGTCCACATTTACCTTAGCAAGCTTAGACTAAGAAATTTAACCCCCTATAGTTTGTAGTAGAGAATTAAACATCCGCATACTAATATCTACTAAACCCTTTCTAAATAGGCGGTCAATTCCTTGGTCTAAGGGACTTTGTCGTGTTTTGTTAAGCGGCGCAGCCGATTTTATATAGCAGGCAGTTACCAACTTTAAAGAAATTAATCTATCCTTTTATAGCAGCTACGCCCTCTAAAATACTACCAAATTAATTAGCAGAACCTGCTTTATTATTAATTAGTATATTAGCTATATATACGCCTATATAGTTAAGTAAAAGGCGCCGCTAAATAGTTAATAAAACTGCAATTAAACCGCCTGCCCCTACTATAAATACAACTTTAACTAACCCTTAGACGCCCGCGCCGACGCCTATAAAGATATTTACTAAGCGGATATTAAGGCCACCTACTAAAGAGGGCAAGATTCGCTTTATTATAAATTATTTACGGGACTAGCAGTAGTCCTTTACTAAACTATTCTTGGAATGGATAAAATATAGCAATGGTAGAAGAGGCGCCTTAAAAAAGAAGAAGGTAGTAGAGCTTATTAGCGCCCTATTTAATAATAAGGACGTTAGGGATAGAATTAAGAAAAAGGCCGGAGTCTATACGCTTTTAGTTAACTTTACTATTAATATTATTCGCGAAGAGCTCCGTAATCTATATAAAAACACTGCTATTTTTGGCCCGTAAAAGAAGAATATAGAGTTTAAAGATCTTAATATTACATAAAGCTACGCTCTAATCTAGTAGTATACTCCCTTACTATACTAATTAATTAAAGAACTATTAGTACTAAGATTAAATTACTAATAATCTTTATACGGCGGACGGATTATTATAGTTACTTTTATCCTTTTATTAGGATTTACGTAAAACTCCGCTAACTATTTTGCCTACCTGCTCGGCCTTTATTTATAAGGCCTTAGTATTAAGCAACGGGTGCTATCTCTTCTTTATAGACTAGGGCTTGTCGATAGGTATAAAACTCTTAATAGTTAAAAGATAGGGTTAGTAAAACGCTTAAAGAAAGGTCCTAATATTATTAGTAAATATACTAGCACTAATAATATTAAAGAAGCTAGTTAAGTCTATAGCTGCCCTTAATAATATCTATATTATATATAACAACTTTAACTATTTTAAATAAGTGTAATATTAGGTTATCGGCAATACTAGCCTCTTTTATTCTTATACTACCGGGAAGATTATACGCAAATATTGTATACCCCCTAGTAGCCTTTAATAGAGTATACTAAACGAGCGTACGGTTCTCCGTATAAAGAATATTATAAAGGTACTAGAAAATATTTATAATAATATTTAAACGCAAATCTTAATAAGTATTATTATAGATACTATTTACTACGCGTATTTAACTATAGTAAATAGTTTATTTAAATCTAACTTAAACTATAAATATTTATATATATCTTAGCTTAATATCTTAGAATCTGCAAAGACGACGTATATAACTCTAGGGCCTATACTAAATAGTAAGGCTTTAATTAGCGGCAATTACCGCGTTCTTAAAACTATATTCCTAGAGTAGTTATAGTTTAATCGCGATAAAAACTTTAACAATTATTTATTCCTTATATATAGTAATTAGAAAACCGCAAAACTTATCTACGCCTATAAGTAGAAGTAGGTAGAGTTAGAATTCGTATATAATAGCCATAAATAGGTACTACCCGTTTCTAGGCTTTAGCACCTCCGTTTAAACTTCTTATATATAATAATAAGGACTTTTTTTAGTAGCAGAAAGTATACTTAATAGTATTTAATACTTTATACTTATATAAACTATCTTAGATAAAGAAATATTTCTATAAAGCGCGCTCCCTTTTACTATTTTAAGGAGCTAATACTTTACAGCCTTAACGCCCGCATTATAGCGCTATTTCTAACTAAAATTCGCGACAAGTGTAATATTAAGAAAGAGGGCGCGGTAAAGGCGTATATAAGGAGCCTATCTCTATAGCAGTTTTTATAGTATATTAAAGATATCTATATAGCGGGTTTTATAAGTAAGGTCGGCCGTAATATAAATAAGCTTACCCCTTAGTAATTCTTTGCTAAGGCAGGTCGGTAATTAAAGATATAGTTATTTACCGGTACACCTAACTCTTTTACTGGCAGCTAGGCCGCTTAAATTATTAACGTAGAGTTCCTTAATTATATTTAGTATATATAAGTTGCCAAGATATATAAGATATTAAAATACGCTATTAAGTATACAGATATTAGTCTTTTAAAGTAGATAATTACGCACGTCTACCTATATTTTACTGGATTAAACTCTAAGAACTACGCCTTTAATATATTATATTTCTAGCGGTTAATTACTACGGACGCTTACAATCTAGTTCTTTAACGGGCTATACTTACTAATAACCTAGTTAATAATTATAGTAAGTTTAATAGCTTCTTTAAAGCTAATTATCTTAATAAGCTATTAAACCTCTAGCTTAAAGACCTACTTTAATCGCGCGGAAACTTAACTTTTAGGGTAGACGCTTTATTTAGGTAGAGCGTTCTTATAATAAGTTATACCGGTCCACTCTATAATAAGTTTAAGTATACTTTTAGTAAGCGGATAAATATAGCTTATATAGTTAAATCTTCTACTATAGATATTTAATCTCTTACTAATATAATAGCGAAGAATTTAATTATATATTAGCGCGTATAAGTAGTCGGCTTTAAGGTACCTACTATTCTATAAATTAAACTAGAGCGGCTTTTATAAAATAGCCTTACTAGCTTTAATATACGGATATTAACTGCGGCTAGCTTACTATACAACTCTTTTAATAATAGTATTAATAATACTATAGATAATAGTATACTAAAAGAAATTAGTATTCTTAGCCTTATAGTTTATTACTATTTTATAAGTTAAATAAGACTTCTACTAAGATATATACTAGCCTACGTATAAGTTACTTAATAAGTAATAAGTAAGCTATAACTAGACGTTCTACTTTATAAATATTAAACTTCTACGGATATAGTAGTATACGGATATTATAATACTTATTAAGTAGATATTAATATAAGGTAATATTTTAATTTCTATATATAGAGTAGTTACTTATAAAATAACTAGTAATTCTCCTAATTTTTTGTTAATAGACTAAAATACTCTAAAAGTATTTAAACTCTAGACTTAATTTTCTAAACCTCCTCTACTAAGCTAGTAATAGTATTATTTACTATTATTATATCTGCCTTTATAGATTCTATACAAGATTTCACTATATATATATTAGCTGCTACTAAATTAAACCGACTCTTTATAGTATTTATACTTTAAGCAATTTAATTTAGTCCCTACTAGATACTAGAAGGAACAGCAATAGAGGCAGTAGTAGGGGTAAAGGTAGGGTTAAAAGTAGCGGTAAATAGTTAGATAAAACAACAACCCTATACGGATATTAGTTCTAGCTATATTATTTAGTAAGCGGATATTATACCTTAGTAGGTATTTATTTAGTATAGTTAACTCTAAATTTAGCCTTCCGCTTTAAACTACTATAAGGTATTACTAGCTTATAAAGTAGCGCTATTTTTTCTTTATCTTTAATAATTTACCCGTACGTTAGCTAATACCTAGTTAAATATACTATAAGCTTATACCGGTTAAACGTAAGATTTTTTAGTAAAATAATATCTTAAATATTTACTACTAAAATAAAAGCCTATCTTCTTATACTAGTAAAAGTAATATTATAGTTTATTATATATATAGCGCTTATATAGCACTGCAGCAATTTTACCTATATTACCTTTAATATATATAATATACGTTAATATGCGTTTACGGCCATTTATAGTGTTATTTTAAACACTATTACTTATAGAGTACTAGTATCCGAAAGGTGGCTATATAATAGTAAGGCGCTTACTGCTAGGTAATAAAAGTAATAGCCTAGTAGATACCCGCTACGCGGGCAAAGGGGCGGGCGCTAGAGAGAAGTAACGGCCCGGTATACTAGTGTCTATAATACTATGGCTGGACTCGGAATTATTAAGAGCTTTAAAGGGACTATAACACATAGTTCTTAGTATTTAGTAGGCTATAGGGAGTAATTAAAATATACTTTTTAAGTAGGCGCAACTTAAAATTAATATTACTATTTAGAGCGGGCGTAGGTAGTATATAGAAGGCAAACTACTATTAATTATACTACCGAGAGGTAATAGTACTAGTAGACGGTAGGCGAGAGGCGCGACGTAATAATTTAGGCCTATTAATAGGTAAGCTACAGCTAGTAAAGTTAAGCACGTTTACTTACTACTTAGGTATATTATTCTCTTTAAGAAACTATATCGCCTTATCCACTAGGCCCTTAAGTTTAGCACTAAAGGCGGAGTTATCTTTAAATAAGTAATTAATAGCAGTAAACGAGCGCATCTTAGTTACTAAAAAGATAATAGCTAGTATAATACAAGCACAAAGGACTATATAAAAGAGAAAAACAGTAGTAAAAGTAAGCTAAGGTATAAGGTTAAGGCAAGGTATAGAGTTAAAGAGGAAAAAGTAAATATAAAGGCTAGAAGGTAAATATCCGCGCTATAAATATTAACTTAACCGCTAGTTAGCTAATTACGTATTACTATAAAAGCTTATTTTAGCGGATATTAATCGCGTTCTACGCGCCTATATTTTAAACGCTACTTATTAGTAATTAAATTGCCACTAATTATTATAAGTAAATATTATTAATTTAATCTACGGCGCAGTTCTTAAGTAGGCACGTTTATAGATTAAGGCGTTAATTAAGAGGCTAATACTAGCAGATTTATTTTCTAAGGAATAAATTTCTAAGCGGGTTAAGCTATATAGATAGATAATATTCTTCTTACTTAATAAGGGCGAGTAGGTATAGAGTAAAAAACTAGAGATATAGCCAATTAAGAGTAGTAAGCTAACTTTAACTTAGATTATAGAGAAATACCTAGATTTATACAAGCCGATCTCCGTTAATAAAATAGTAAGCTATTAAGATAAGCGGGCAAATATTAAATAGGGCTTTACTAAGAATATTATAATCTACTAGAAGAGTAGCGCGGAGATTAAGTAGGGCTTTAATAAAAGACCTATACGCTATTAAAATAGCGGTACAAAGATTAATTAAAGCCCTATAGAGATTAATTAAAGCCCTATAAAGATTAATTAAAGCCCTATAAAGATTAATTAAAGCCTTATAGAAATTAAGTAGAGCTTTGCTAATAGAGCTGTAATACACTATAATAGATAATAGTATAAATACTATCCGCCTATAAGTTTTACGTTAAGGTAAGCTAAAAAGACTAAAGTATAGCTAATTCTACCTATAAACTCTAAGCTAATATTAGTTAAGAGGATTAAGCTACTATTATATATAAATATTAAACTAGCCCTAAATTACTATAGAATATACTAATATTTTTTCTTTTTCTTCTTTATTCTTCTTTAAGCTGTGGTAACGCCTATAGTAAATTGTTCCTAGATAAATAAACCGCTAATAGGATCTATAGAGCGTCTATAGTACTAAAATAATTATTCTCTTCCTAAAGAAACTAGATAAATGTATCTATATTCCTACTAAGCCTTTTATAATTCTAGTTAGGTAGGAGCTGCTTAAAGCTCTTAGGGCTAGTAATAAGTCCGCCCTTTATATAAAGAACTTTAAGCTATTTATTAAATATAATATAACCTAAAAAGGGGACCTAAACTATATACTAATATTTCTAATTTAACTAGTTATTAAACCAGCCTTTAATATTTATAAATATTACTTAATATTACTTTAGTATAGAAATATCCGCGTTAGGCTGCGTATAAATATTAAACTTATTATACGCCCGCAATAATATATTATAATTAGAGTAGTAACCCCGGTTACCGGTTCTTAAGCTTTGGTTTCTATATTTATTTAATATAATTTAACGTAAGTAGGCTCTCTTCTTATTAGTAAAAGTATAAAGGTAATTCGGAAAAGCTACCTACCTTTTAGGTTTGGTTCTTAGGCGCTAGGTTAGCTTAAGTACTAGGATATCCGCTAGTAGAGCTACGGTAGCCCCCCCCGGGCTAAGCTCTTATCCCTTAGTACTAGCGGATATATCTAAATTAGTATTGCTGCTAATAGATACCCTAGAGAATAAGTTGCTGGTAAAATCTATAGTCCTATTCTTTTATAACGTACCCCTAGCGGCGAGATACTCGCAACTAAGTTAACTAAGCTAAGGCCGAAGGGCTCTACTAAAACTAGTATAAATTTTATTTGGCTTGCTAGCAACTTTATAAAAACCCTTATACTAAGCCTTAATTAGAAAAATTGCCTTTCTAGTTTACTTAGTGGCTTAAGTAGCCCGCCTAAACTACTACTATAGTATATTAACGGATTTATCCGTAAGTATACTATACTATACTAATTAATTAATATCTAGGATATTTGCACCGTAAGTAAGCGTATTAGAGAAAACCATAATATAGATCTTTAAATTAGGACTTTCGAACTTTTTATATAGCCTATTCTTATCTAGCCTAGCTAAGAACGTATAGTAGAGCTAAATAGTTACCTTAGCCTGCGCCTTCTTGTATCTATAATATATTAGCTATAAGTAGATATAATTTCTATATAATATTATTATATCTTTAAAGTTAAGGAAAATAACTATTTTAGGGATCCGGAGTAAAGTTAAAATATAATAAACTATCCGCTTAGTAAATATCTCTAATATATTTTACGCGTAATTAAATACGTATATAAAAGTTATAGGCACCTACCCTTTATTTAAAATTCTTTTATACGCCCGGCCTATAATAAAGTATAATACCTTAAAGTTTATTTTATCCCCTCTCTTAATATACTCCCTAATAATAAAGAGATCCGGCCAATTAATTAAGGTATAAATTAGGTGCGTATTACCTTAAAAGTAGGCTAGCTTTTATATAATCTTAAGCGTTTTATTATTAAGCGTAGCCGTATAGGTAAACTATAGTTTAAAACTTAAAAGTAACCGCACTTTATAAAGCTTTATATATATAGTTTAAAAGGAGCTTCCCTAGTTAGTAACTAGGTAGACCTTATTAATTACGACCAACCTAATATACGTATAGAAGGTAGGGCTAGTTAAAATCTTATAGAACTTCTTACTAGCTAATAGTTTTAGGGATATTAAAATATACGTGTATTTACCTACGCAAATATCCGTTAACAGCGCTGTAAATATTATCTTGGCGTATATATAGGCTAGGCGTATACCTAGAAGACATTTAATCTTTACCTTTTACTTTTTACTAATTGCGTTTAACGGCAAAATAATAAGTATAACGGAGGCCTAAAGAAGACACGGTATTACCTATATTATTATACTCTTTCTAAAAGAGGTTCTTATAATAAGTATTATATCTTATTTTAAAAAAAGTAGCCGCCTTAGTATATTAAGCTACTCTACGCGTCCGCGGTACAAATATATAAATATAATAGCCTTGTTAATTTTACTTAGCTACTAGGCTTTATCTTCTCTATAAAGCGCTTAAAGCTTATTTTATAGGTCCTAAAGCTTCCTCTTTTACTCTATTTTAAGACGCTTCTAAGACTGATTATCCGCTTCCTAGATATTAAGATTAGTTCTCCTAGGCTAACCTAACTTCCAACCCTGTCTATTACGAGCTCTTAGGCGTGGTATAGTGTAAAGGAGTTGCGAGTAGGCGTCCGCTGGCAGTAGACGCGGTGCGGGTATATATTAGGTAGAACGCGAAGGGAAGGTATTTAAAAGGTAGTAATAGGTTCTAGTAGTAGATAATTAAGGATTTATATAAGTTTTATATATATTAGCTAGCTATATATTACGCAATATAGGCACTATACTACTTAATAAACGCGTTTTTAACTTTATATAATTTAATTTCTTACTAGAGTAGTTACCGAATTATAAAATTCACGTTTTTAGAAAGCCCGTATATTATTATATAATTAATTAACTTTTGAAAAGAATATTGCGTTATATAGTAGAGTAATTTAAATATCTGTAGTCGTCCGCAGCGCTGATCTTAGGTGAGCGCTTAACAAATTTTATATAAGTGCCTTAGACGTGATTTTGCGGAGCTGACAAAGAGGTGAGTCAGCTTGCTGACGGTCCGATAGAATCTCCGCCCCAATCAAAATCACGTCTGAGCTTCTGAGGTAACGTCCACATGTAGAATATTCGATATTGTAGCTTGCACGAGAGTTCAATCAACATTATATTCGTCACCTTGCTTGGTGTAAGGCCACATCGCTCGGGCATCATGTCCTGGTAGCTGGGCAGTAGGAAGAGAGAATATCGTGTTGAGGAGTGCGTCTTTGCTACATTCTACATGAATTACAAGCAGCCGAATGCCATTCTATCCAAATAATCTGCACCATACAGGGTCAGGAAAAGCAGAAGGTCTAAGTTGATGTTCTACTATTACTTCATCAAAATTGTTAGGCCCAGCTCTACAATATGGTCATCTGGGAGATTGCCCATGCGGAGCATCTGTGGGCTGGTTGATCTTTTTGGTTAGCAAAAAGAGGATGATAATGATGAACTTGTATGGCTTTCAAATTAGCAATAGCGAATGAAAAGAGATCAACCAACTCTGAAATCTTGTCTTACACGATCTGCACTCTCTCGCCCGGTTCTTTCATTTCCACATCGCGTCCATCAACAATCCCAACACCAACTCGCTCATACACTCTCCTCTCGCCGGGTCCCGGGATGATGAGAATGACATAATAGTCCTGCCTGCTGGGGAAAGACGTTCCCTTCCGTTTCCCGACCACAATACACTTCAAACCTTCCGGCTGTAGCGAGTCCTTGGAATTATCATACATGTCTTGATGGTGGGCGCAATCAAACATGAGAGAGGATTGCAGGAATCTTCCCGCGCGGCTCATGAGCCTGCGTGCTGTTGCACTCAGTACTCTACCTGTCACTGTAGATGCGGCACTCTGATCCGAGTCAAACGGAGAGTCCACCTCTTCCGTCCAGTGAGTTTCGCCTAAAGGTGCGTCGATGAAGTCTATCTCGCCGATATACGCGGTCCATGACCATGAAGGAATCTTCCTCGTAGACCCAGGAGGGTCGTCATGAATAGGCTGCATGTAGACTCCATCGACATGTCGCCAGAGAAGACTCCGGTAGAGGAATCTCTCAAAGATGCCCCACTTTCCATTAGTATGGAAGGTTCGGGCGAGTCTGCTCTCGAGACCTTGGATAGCAGCCGGTCGGTCAGAGGGCCGGGTTAGGGCGAGCTTGGAATAGCGCTTGTAAATAGTTTCATAGAGACGAATGCGCATGCTCTTGTTCCACTCAAGCGCTGCATTTGGGAAATTCGGATCTCCCAAGAAGGACGCCTTCGAGCTGTAGTAATAGCGGTTAGAATGCATGGATAAGCTGCACATGATGAAAAGGAGACTTTCGAACGCCTACTTCTTCATCCATGTCAAAGTCTCACACCGGACTCCATAACCACATTCCCAGTATACCTGTCTCTCCGTAAAGAAGATTGATCTCGTGGAGAGCGCACGTTCCTGATAGACCCATCCACGCTTGTTTAACCCCGCTTCCTCGGCATCCCGATGAAAATCGTCGATACATTCGCATATGTAGTACTGACCCTCGCTGGACTTTAATGGGATGCAGGTTCTGGAAGGCCTGGACTTTAAGAAGCCATCATCCATACCCACGGCACGACTTGCAGCAATGGTGAAATATGCATTGCTGAACACGTCCTCCATACGCTTCGACTCCGTCATCCAATCATCGTCGTTCTCTTGGATAATACACAAGGAGTCGATCCAGAGATAGGAGATTCCGAGACGAAGAGTAATCTCGACCGCATCCCTAAACGTTCCGGGAAGGCCTTTGGGGCCATCGAATGGTATGTCGTCTAAGTGTTCCTTGTAGTTGGAAGACAAAGTACGCAGTCGCCTTTGCTTTTCCGGATCTCCCCATTGGTGGGAAAGAGCGACGTAGGAACCCTTGGTTTCGTTATTCCAGCAACGGAGACGCAATTTCGGTGCCTTGATGTTCCCACTAATCTCAATAACTCGGGTTGGCATGAAGCCGCTTTTTCCAGTGCGGCATTTGTGCGTCTTGTCGCAGTCCGTTAGCCATTGCCGGAGAAGATTAACTTGTAAATCACTCTTAGACACTGGAATGTTGGGGAGTCCAATAGGCAGATAGTCTGGCAGGCCCGCGACCTCTGAATTGTTGTAGTCAGTTCTAGCTCCGAGATATCTTGGGCGCTGTTGCCGAAGTGAACGAACCTTTGCCAGCCACAAGTGACAAGTTAGCGGAGGTACCGTACTGATCAAATTTGAGAACACCCCCAATCCTCCACAGCTTGAACCGTGCGGGACGCGTAGGACAATAATCCACATATGGTTTGTACAGGAGTCGACACAAATCGCATTTTTGGGACCGGGTTTTCAACGCCTCTGCATCGTCATCTATAGAGAACTGGTCAGCTAGAAAGTCAAAAGTAACACACCTATTGCATAGATTCGGGTCAATATGTGCGGGAAACAGGTTATAGGCGTCGGGGTTGCATTGGATATACTCGCGCGCAAACTCATTATCGTGTTGACACTCCCATGTATCATCGAATGGCTGCATTAGAGCGGGTTAGCCATATTCATGAAATTCAAGAACTAAGACTGACACTTACAATCTAGACGGCTCTCGTTAGCTTGCGGAAAGTTCCTACATTAGTATTTCTAGACTGTATAGAGGTCGGTTAACGTACGTGCTGAGGAAGGCGACGTTAGCAATTCACTCAAGTTGAAATACAAGCTTCAGAACTCACACCCTATTCCTCATTGCCAATTAGTCCTTAAGCCATCGCCAAAAATTATTCTGGCTCGGCACTTACGTACTAGCACAGTGGATATCAGCAGGAGTCGCCCTACGAGGATTGATTTCTCCTTACTTCCTATTTCTGTCGTTAGAAAATTGTCTAGTACATACTCCATACTTGAAAGGTCTTCCATGATTTTCTTTTCCCCAAATCAAAATTGGTAGAAGGCGACTTACAGATTCTTTTCTCTCATCATCTGCACGAATGGTCCAGCTCCTAGTACTTTGCCCTACAGATGTCGTATAATCTCCGTAACCCTGTCCAGGAGGTTGGGTTGAATAAGTGTGCCCATTTGAGTGATTGGGGATTAGGAACTTTGCTTTCTTGCCGCCGATAGTGAAAAGAGAATTGGGATCCCTCCTGCCTTGCGCACATAGGACTTCGATTTTATTGTAGACTTCAATTGAACGAGCGCGGCAAGAATTGTCTTCCACCCACTTTCCCCCACTAGAGCCAGATGTCTGGCTTGTAAAGGATCTTGGAACTTGAGCTGCCAAGGCTGGTGGTGCCAGACTGCTCGCGGGAGCTTGAACAAGCATCTTGTGAACGAGGAGTCTGGTCTTGATGAGGCTGACGAGACCACGAAAAGCTGTGCCCTCGCTGCATCGGCCATCCGCCTCCAGGGTTTTGAAAACTTCGTCAACAACAGGCTGGAGCCTTGTGTGATCGCTTGGATTGTACAGGGTCGTGTTGGTCGCCAATACGAATTGGACACGCTGCTGATTTCCGTACAAGAACCAGATGAGAAACTCTAGCATGATGCCGCCCATGGACCAGACATCATACCGGCGGGATAGACGCCAGAACGCGTTTGTGCTTGCTTCAGGCGGTTCATACCGTGTGGTTCCAGATGGACTCAGAGACATCTGAACTTGGGCTGGAGTTGCATTGGTGTGAAACCGTGCCAGCCCCATGTCTGTGATGACCAACGAGCCTGGCGAACGATCATGGGAATTGTCAGAAAACACCAAGATATTTTCGGGTTTGAGGTCCCCGTGGCGACACTGTGGGTGGCCCTTTGGCTCCCAATTCTTCTCGTCCTTGTAATTGTGGAGAGTGACCAAAGCGTGTAAAATGCCACACAATTGGACAAACATCCAATACGCCAGCTCCGAATTTCTCCGTAGCCCCGTGCCATCGGCCCAGTCCCAAAAATTAGTGTAGAACTGCCCGAGCAGTTTGGTTCGGGAGTTCAAATTGTCTTCCTTGTATTGTTTCTATGGAAAGCAGAAGCTATATATACTAAGAGAATATGGTAGAGAACGTTCTAGAAGAAGTGGTAAAAGACGATTACAAATACGAGGCATAGAACCTACTAGAAGCTCCTAACGAGTTCAATACTAGGCCACTGTAGATCCGTGCCAGTTCAACAATTAGCCAGGTGACCATGCTCTGCCCAAGGAAAGATGATGAAGTAAAGGGGTGAGCTGTTGGATGCTTCCCGCTTGATCTCATATGACTGGAGGGCGAGGATCAAATGTCCATGGGGATTCTGTTTAATGGTGCGGAGAATACTAGCCTCGTCATCTTTATCTCTCCCCTGAACATTTTTTTTCAGCTCCTTGACGGCGAACCATGCATCGGGCTAGGAACAAATGAGGGCGTCAACTGATGATTCTGACGAGTAGCAGGGTCGAATATATAACGCATTAGTACTTACAGGCAATGAGAAGTTATGATGACGGGGGTGAATTTTAACCTGGTGGACTTTGCCGTACGAGCTTTCAACTGTCGTGTAGACGTCTATATAGGGGAGTCGCGTCGCGCATTCCAGCTCCAAGTGCTTTCCGTCCTTGCTGAAAACTGGGGCCATGAATTCCCATTGGTTTTCACAGAAATCTTGAGCAGTGTCGTATGACCACACATCATTGTCAGCATTGGCGAAGGCCTCCTTGGCGAAGTAGTTTCCATCAACTGGAAGATCATCATCATTGTATTCGGCAGCCTTAAGCACATTTATCGCACGCCCTTCGTTTGTTCTCGACAGAATCGCGAAGGCTGTGGTTGCTTTGGTATGTACGTACGTCCTTAGGCTGGCAAAAAGAGTTTTGTCATAATCGAAGAGTCTTTCAAGCTCCTTGTCTATCAGACGGAGAGTTTCGGTATCCTTGAGAGTTCCTTCGGGTAAGAAGGGGCTCCAGCGGCTACCATCGCTCATTCTCTTTCCCATCATTTTGTCGGAAAGGAAAGCTCTGAAAGTTGTAATAGGGGCATTCTGCCTGGAAGCATTCCCCACGAGCTCCGGGGAGGTGTTGACGCCGGAGTCATACCTCGTTCGCAATGGTATCGCCGACATTAGCTGCGAATTCGAGTCTGGAGTGACTACGCTGGGGGTAACAGCATGAGTGTCGTTGCGGGTTGCCAGTAATGGCTCGAGGTGACTGTCCATTCCAGGACTAAACCCTTCCCATTTCTTTCTAGTGAGGTGTAAGTCATCGTCAACCAAGCCGAATGGTAATCTCGAATCACTCTGCATACCGACACTCAGGGCAATTGATGCTGGCCATTTTGGCAACACTAAGTAGATTCCTCGAGCTTCTACTTGAGTGGAAACAACCGAATTCTAATTAGATCTCTTCCTTCAGAGTTGAATATGAAGGGATGTGGGATAGCGTAGCAACTAATTCACAAATATCAACCGACGGTACTAGGCAGATAAATAGCACTATGCGGAGTTCAAGGTTTGCGGAAGGGCCACTCTTGTAGAGAGGAGCCCAACGATAATTTTCAGATCATTCGATGACTCTTGTGAGATAAGGTGAAGCCCACGCACAATCGTAGACCAATACAATCCCAAGTATACATGTATGTACCTGAACAAATGCGCTGCTGACTTGCAGGTGCATGGGGTAATACGATCAGGCTGAGGCCCTCTCTCACCAGCGGTTCCAAAGTGGCCTTTTAGATTCCTTCTAGATTCCCGACTGGGGGATGATGAAATGAAACAATATCGTCCAAAAGCCACTGAAAGACTTAATGATCCCATGATATAAAGTCAGACATATTGTCTGGGAGAAGTGAAGCAACATTCGGCCGACCACAAGCCAATCCACAAAGGCTAGCTGGTATTGGACCCTAATGTCCGGAGCATTTTCCGGGTCGGATCCTTCCACGCAACCCTGAATCGCTATATCCTTTCCAAGGTTGCTCATGAATTTTATCTGCGCGGTGGAAGTGGGAGTGTCCAAGGAAAAGCCATACTGCCTAGATGAATGCGCTATTAGGTGTAGCTGATAGGATCGAAGGTTGCTGTTTCGATTTAGTAGGTACAACTAGAATGTGAGGACCTGTAAATTTGCCGCTGAAAATGGTGGTTTGTGGCGCCGTTCTGGGCGGGACAAATACCGCCAGCCATACCAGAGTGATTTCAATAAACGGTATATACTGTACCCTTCGCCCGCTGAGACATGATACACTTCGGAAGCTGGAGTAGAAAGTCTAGACGTACGCTAAACTTAACGCTAGTCCTAAGATGTACTAGTTCGAAAATAATTACAGCTTGCTGCTTACCTGTCTCAAACTGCTGTACCCCTGTCTTCACACTGTCACGTGGGCGCTTCACATTCTACCATGCATCGCGCTTTGACTGCTGTAGAGGAGCTCCAATGTCATTCCATTATAACGATCCCTTCGTTGGAACCTCGAAGGCTTTGCAGCAACGTAGCTGGCTTGACATTGACGCCGTTTGTGTGATTACCCTATCTTCTATCCTTGACATTGATCATTATGGCCACTCAAAATTGTACCAGATATAGTCTTACCTTTTCTTCTGAACCAGACGCTCCCCAGGAGAAATCCCTTTAACCATATCCGCTCTAGAGCTGCATGCAAGAACTCCTGTGAATTCCTGAGCCAATTAGATGAATAGTACTAATACTTTAAATGATTAGCCAATCAGAGGAGACAGAGTGTGGTGTTAAGTCGGCAGATATGACTTGCGCAATTGATGAGCAAATATCGATAAGAAGTGGTCCGAGTCTTGGCTCCGGGCAGAGCATTGACCGGTCAGACCAGTGTCGGGAAACCAGGGGGATTTCTACTGGCTTGATAAAGAGGCTGCTGCATTCGACCTAGAGATTCGATAGTATAACGCTGGAAACGCATTTATAAACAGTAAGCTTATAGAGAGCATATACTGTCACTATCCTAAAGGGTTTAGTTAGCCTAACTACGCTCTGCTCCTGCGCCGAGCTCTATATAGGCTAAAGCAGTCACCCCTGCTCTGGTTTCGAGACTTCTTAGCAGCCCTAGAGGACCTAGGGCTGAATTCTGTCCCAGGGGTAAACTGCCTCTTTTGCAACGACAGCTTTATCGTGTTCTTCTACGTTGACGATATAGTCGTCCTATTAAGCAAAAAGAACCTCCCTAAGCTAAAGAGCTTCGAGGCTGCTCTGCTAAATCGCTTTAAGATACGAGCACTAGAAGACTTAAGATAGTTTCTTGGTATACGAGTGGTTCGAAACCGTACAACAGAGAAGCTATAGCTTTGCCAAAACTTGTATATTGAGAAAACCGCCACAAGGTTCAATTTCGAGCTCAATTCTCATTACCCTAGAACTCCGCTGCCTAGCAAGTAGCTACTTCCTAAGCAGGAGGACGAGCAAACTTCTGCTCAACAAGTATTCGTATATTAATAGAGAGTCGGTTCAATTAACTTTGCCACAGTCATCTCTTGTCCAGATATAGCGAAGGCCGCATTAATTCTCTCTAAATTTCTTCGAATCCGTCATCGGCTCATCTAGCTGCTGCTGACCATCTTATTTCCTACCTGTATGGAACTAGGAGCCTGACCATTAAATACTTAGGGGACTCCTTACGCAATGCAAACGTCTTCCTAGGTGCCTCTGACGCAGCATTCGCCGATAATATTAAGACGCGTTACTCGTCTTACGGATACGTCTTCCTACTATACAATAGTGCGATTGATTGGAAGGCCACCAAACAGAGAAGTGTTACCAAATCGACTACTAAATTAGAGCTATCAGCTATTAGTGCTGCAGGCACTAAAATAATCTAGTGGAAGCGCTTCTTTAAATTAATTCATTTTGACACCGAGTAGGACTTCACTATCCTATGCGACAACCTGCAAACAGTTCGAATTCTAAAGAAAGAGACGCCAAAACTAAACACCAAGCTCCGCCATATTGATATACACTAGAGCTGGCTTCGTCAGGAAGTTCAGGCCAAACGAATGGATGTCCAGTGGACCCCTACGGCACATATGCCAGCTGATGGCTTTACGAAGCCACTGCCGGGCCAGTAGCACGAGGCGTTTGTCGCTCAACTAAACCTAATTAATATACGTGAGCATTTTGGAGCAGCAGACGTAGAAAGCGTCGTTTAGAGAACTCTCCGATTTGCCGAAGCATGCACGATTTCCTATTTCGTACTAGCGCTCCCTAGCTGATATCCTAGTTAATATTGCAGCATTCTGCAGGTTCTCTCATTAAGTGCAAACTTGGGGGGGTGTTGAACTGACCTGATTAGTATTGACCAATAATTGATTAGTATTGATTAGTGTTTATTACTATTGATCAGTATTCATTTGACTATGTCGAACTGGCCGAGTAGTTCGGTTCGGGAGTTCGAAAATTGTCTTCCTTGTCTTGCTATCTAAGAGGTTCAGGTACCTTATATACACGAGAGTTGCTCGCTAGTTCCGTCGCTGCCTGTAGCGTTGCCTGCTGTAGCGCAGCCTCCATCAGTCAACAGTGAGGTTGCCTACACTAAGGGCAGGCAGCAAAGGAGATAGAAGTTTCCAGTAACTGCGAGTTCGACAGACTAAAAGCTTTCGATTGGATTCTTTACCACTACTTGTAAGACGATTCTTTGCCACACTCTTTTACACATATATATAGCCTCTTCTATCATCAAATAATAGACAAGACACTCCATTCCTTCCAAAGAGCCTGACACTTATACCCTGCCTTATTCTAGAGCTTTATAAATCATAAATAAACTTTATTTATAAACTAAATCCACTACTAAAAGTTCAAGATAGTTACTTTTTTGTGTTTTTCGCCGTATTGCACCCGAATCGGCTTATTTTTCTTAGAGATCTGGGTCGTATACCGCTTCTTAAATCACCTAGCGCCTGCTCTAGACGCATAGCGCTATAGGGTACGCGCGGATGGCTTAGTATTGAGTGTTTTTGCCTGTTCTGTACACGGCTCTTTGTGGATCGGGTCTTCTTGGTTTGTAAACTTACTTACATCCGCTTTAGATACCTTACTCTTTCTCCTAAGCCTACTTGCAAGCTTCCTTGTCCTTCTGGCGGTAGGGGATCCAAGAGAATCGCGCTTTGAGAGCCAAGTACGCGCTGTTAAAGGTGGTAGCTCGAAATCGAGTTGTCTACACACCTGACCAAGAGAGGTATCTTTATCCTTGGCATTATATGCATCAAAAAAAAAACAAGCGTGTTTAATAGTATCGTATTTTCTTCTCTTAGGAGATTCACAGGGCGTTGACGTGGCCATAATTGAGTGTTTGGTAAAATGGGGTGGTGTTATTTTGATGTTGCGGCCCCTGCGCGATGAATTCTGACACACCCTGTGATGGTTATTTGCAATCCCATTGGAATGCTCCCTAGATTCTTACCTAGTAGGCGCGTGAGGTCTTACGACTGGATAGCCAGAGGCCGATGTGGGAGCCTATCTATATCAGTCTAGCAATCCCTAACACCATCCCAGCAAAAGATATGCCAAAATTCGCCCGATTCTCTAACCAAGAGCTAGACAAGACTTTCGCCCTGCTCTCAGGCAAGCGGGGTATACGGCCGTCAAAGGGAAGTCTGTGAAATATGCGGCGTCGGCGGCCTGGTTGGGTCGCGAGAAGGCTAAGATTGGAACAATAAACCATCCAAGAACATCCGAAGCAGGAACGAACTCGGCTATTTATATAATGGGTACGTCGCGAGGCTGAGATGCAGAAATGATGTGGTCGATCATTGGCGGTGAAGGATAACATGCAGCGTATCGGTTCGAGCTGGCTGTGCGGGCTGGGGTTGAACGTTCACGTGCATATTAGCCTGAGAGGCAAGTTGAGTTAAAGGTATACGCTCTGAGGATCACAGGAAACATTAATGGTAGAAATTAAAGTGTCATTGGGGACGTGTGGATTCAGAAGTTACTATTCCTCTCCATAGCCCACGGGTTTCTCCCAGCTTGGCATAGCCTTGGACAAGTCTGCTTCATGCTTACAATCCTCTCCTTCCGAGGAGGAGGATTCTTCTTCTTCGGGGAGTCCTTCCTTTCCCAAAGATTCGATATCTTTCGGGAATAACGCTTCATTCGAGGGTTCTTCTACTTTCGGGGATTTCCCTGCTTCGAGAGATCTTACTTTCTTCATTAATTCTGGGAACACATTGTCGGCGGATTTGAGTAGGGATTCCCCCGTATCCTCAATGACTACAGCCGTATTCATGTGAACAGTAGTAGTATCCGCAAACATCTCAAACCTGGTCGCCCAGAGTCCCGAAACTCCCATCCTTGGCTGGCATGGTACCAAATGTAGCACGATAAACTCGACATGGGTAAGCTTCTTCTCTTTTGGATCATCTGCCAGCACCATCGTCGAGTTCCAATGTACCAGTAAGTCCACAGTAAGATTTGGGTTGGAAATTGCCCAAGCTCTGCTGAGTTCGTGCTCGGAGTGCGATATTCCATTTGCGCGAGATGCGATTTGTTTTGCCACGTCTCTGTAGATGATTGGGTGACCTCCATTGATGATAGTTTTAGCGTCATTGGAGAGGAAGCGGGGATAGAGCGGTATGCCGATGCAGTCGAGGGCGGGGATTAATTCTCGGAGATATTGGAATGCTAATATTCAGGGGGCTGTCAGCTCATACAGTAGGGTAGATTGGATGATGTCCAATCTCAATGGTTTGTCCACGCCAATCATTACTATGAAGCGACCAATTACCATGGGACTGCTGCAAAGGTTGTTTCTCCATCGTGGCACTGATTGGTCTTACCCGGACAGGCATCCTCCGCTATGTTGGAGACTGGCCCGATGTGGACGTAGGCTGGTTGAAATATTGGTAAAGAAGGTTTAGGAACCTTAAGAGAGCTCGCAGTGGCAGCGGATGGGAGTAGAGGGGGTGGGTCGTCATTGGCATCTGACGGGAATGCCACCGCCTCGTCCACATCTTCCGCAGTCGCAGCGGACGGGAGTGGATCCGTATGGACAGTGAATGGGAGTGGATCTGTATTGACGATGGATGGAAGTGGGTCCTTATTTACGGTCGACGGGAAAATCGCCGCAACCACAGCTTCCATTCTCTCACTCTCATTAGCCATCTCATCCGCATCCCAATTGTCCTCATCTTCACTGCTCTCACTGTTTTTACTATCCATCTCGTCTGAAAAAGGGTCTATTCCCTCCGCCATCTCGTCTGAAAGGTCCATTCCCGCCGCGTGCATTTCTACCATCTCCACGGCGATAATGATTTCTTCTGTCATTGTAGGAATGGAAGATTTTGTAAGCTAAAAGCACTCCCGAATGACGTTAGCAAGCAATATGACGAGCTCAACAGAGGGATAGATGAAAACGCTCAGGCTGGACCACACAATGGTAGCCTATGCAAACTACGCTTTGACTCACGGTGCAATTTTGCCGGATAACGAACGAATCATGGAAATTAGGCCACGACGAAAAGACTAGCTTTGCGTATTTGGATGATCGACAACGTACGCTGGCTGCCTGGATGTGATGGGTTTTCGATAGAAAGCGAAGGTATAAATATTGCCTTGACTGTCGCAGGATATGGTTTTGGAATGGCATTAGCAACTCGAATGCGACTTCCCAGATAGCGACAACCTTGTTTGGATACTTGCTCTTGGACAAGTCTTGCACTTGCCTTGGGGGGGCTATATACTCGGAAAAGGGGAAGAGAAATCTTTATTTTCCTGCTGCGTTGCCTTTATTTAGGTGCTGTCCTTGAAATTTGGTGGTCGCGAGGCTGTACGTGGGGATGGATGCGTAGGTGAGACGAACCGCGCTGTCGCGCATACACGTGATTATTTCCTTCCACTTTTCAATGTCTGCGGCATGATTCTTTTTATAAAACCAACTCTCTCCATTTCTCTATCTGCTCATTTTAACCTCTTTAGTTTACAAAGCTCATCGAGTGTACGTTCATCATTTTCGAAGTCACGAGTTTGCCTTCCCCTCACTTTTTGCTTCATGCCAAGGAGGATCCGTTTTGGAGCGATCTTCGGATTGGAGATTTACAACGCCCCTTGACATGCAACACCGCATCCGCCTCGCATCCTTCATCTCCATTACTCTCTGCGCCTTTGCGCCCATTGAAACTGTCTACTGCTAACTACCTACAGCGCAGCATCATTTTAAGAGCGATGAAATTTCGTGGGGGAATCACCCTGCTAAGCCACACCATGCCATCCTTCGGAGAGGGAGAGATGCCCCAGGCAGGCGGCCTCCCATCCCACTCACCACTCAACCCAGGCCGCCTACCTACGAACCCAGTGCCTCCGCCTCAAAACTTTATTCTTCTCACTGACAATTTTGCTAAGATTCATAACCACGTACATTATAGAATTATCCTGTTCTGATATCTTCTATACCTCCTAACCCTTATTAACGCCCTTTACGACCTCACCGGCGCCCTTCAGGCATCCGTATTTCAATGGGAAACTTGGTGCTGCTTCTGTTTCTTCTTTCACTCTTGCTTGACCTGGTCACAGCACAAACTGCTCCCATGAATCCCACTCTGCCAGTGGGTATTGGGGACTCGTATCCTGACCCAGAAGGAGTGCTGAGGCCTATTTGCAACCTCTGCGGTATTTCACTTGGTATCTGCACCTGCATAGATAGTCTTGTGGTAAGTCTGCTAATCACCGAGATAGAGCTTTTACTAACATGTACAGCCTAATACACCTCTAGAGCAGCAATTCACCGCAGCAACCTTTTTAGACCATCCAGAATGGCCTGGAGAGGCATGTGAGAACACATCGGACCCACTGCAACCAGAGCAAATACCATATAATCCACTGCATCGACTTGAAACTGCGAAAGTCCAACTCCTCAATGAGAATGCCACTACCGTACAACCGAACACCATAGAATTATGGCTAGGATTAACATACAATCCTGGAGACGGACAGTCACGACCAGCAGTAACGCCTCCGCAGAGACGGAATGCACCTAGGCAAGACGGCTATCCTTGCCACCACTTCGGGTGTTCGAAAACATTCAATCGCCTTTGCGACTTGCGGTAATTTCGTTCTACATCATTCAATCGAGTCTTTGCTGAAACTTCTGAAGACGTCATACCAAGAACCACCTTGAGCGATCTGCACGACCACACAAGTGTTCGTTCTGTAACGAAGGGTTCCTTTATCCCAAAGACCGTGACCGACACGAAAAAACCCATACAAGGCCCTACACTTCCGAGGAGACGCTTGTGTGCCCAGTTGAAGGCTGCACCAATACTGGCGGATTCAGTCGCAGAGACAATCTTCAACGCCATATGCGGAGGCTGCACCAGGGAGTCGCCCTTATAGTATGAGATTCTCTCGAGTTCATATTTGCCCGCATCCCCCCCAATAAAAAATGGAGTACTAATCGGCAATCATGGCGTTCTATTTCGTGTCTTTTCTTTGCTTTTTTTCTGGATACGTAATACCCGTCACGTGACAATGCTTCTTCATTCTATGTGTTAATCATCTTTGGCTATATTAGGAGGTTGAATAGTCATACTCTCATCATACCCTGATAGCATCTCTGTCATCTCGTCGCTATAAAGTTCGTGCCCAATCTCATAACTTTTGGAAGCCTTTTGGCTGGTTGTGTAAAGCTCAGGTAGCAAAAATTCACCCTGCTCCATATTATTTCACCGTCCAGATTGCCACTGCTCCGTGTGGTGATTCACCATCTTGGTGCAACATCAACTTTACCTGAAGCTGGGCGCCCATCACGCCCCTTGTTCTTTCCCGATAAGTAATCTCATCAAAAACATCAGCGAGCAACTCGAAACTCCGTCCCAAGATACCATTTTGGCGCACCCACTAGACCCTCCTTTCCAGAAGTTTTTGTATAATGCTATATCTTGTATGTGATTTATATACAAATTCTGCTGCGATTCACCAAAAAATCGACCCGGGTCCTTGACGTCCAACACGAAAGGATGACTCAGTAGAGTCACGTGATGAACCTTACTAAATTGACGTATGGGAGGCGCCCGCTAATTGATTGTCTTGGCATCATCACCACCTGCCGCAAAGAGCCTCAATGAATATCCTATCAAAGCCTCACCACGCCCGGTTGCCTTTTATTCAGGACTCAAAACTTCACTATGATAGTGCGGAGTCTCTTGGGTAGCCAGCAGCTAACGTAGAGCACCTCACAACCATCATGCCTCCTTTCGTCCCTTGCAAACGCCATCGCTCGCCCTCTCCCGCTCCATCCCCACCATTGAAACGAGCTGCTTATGCCGTATCCTCCCGCCGTACGAAAGAATCTGTATTCGAAACACTGGATGCAGTGCCGAAGCTAAGACGGACTCTCTCGGAGACGAAGGCTTTGCTCGACCAGGAAGGGAATGACTCAGAGCTCAGCGACGTGAGCAGCGACGAGAGCAGCGATGAGTTCGAGGATGTAGATATCAATGGCGTGAGAGATAGGGTGACGGCCAAGAGCAAGAGGAAAGTGGATACAATAGATGGAGAAGTAGAAAAAGAAGAAGCAGGAGGAGGAGGTAGTGATGACGAGGAAGAAGAGTGGGAGGACGCATTAGGTAGCTACCATCACGGTCATAATCCCTCCGGCGGGAACATTCCCACTCTAATACCTTCTGGGGACCTTGAACTCACCCTATCATCTTCTGCACATGCTACGGCCTCCTCTTCAAATGGGGCTGGGGGAAAGAAGGGCCCTTCGAAGATCCAAAGACATATTAGAATGATGACACACTGTATGCATGTGCAATTCTTGATGTTTCATAATCTCATACGGAATGCATGGATTCAGGATAAAGAGCTACAGCAGATTCTTATCAGAGGATTGAGTAAGGGGTGTTGGAAAGCAGTCGAGACTTGGTGGCGAGATGCTGGGATCAGCGATGGCAGTCGCAATGTGGTCGAGGGTGGATACCCTGGAAATACTTCAAGGCCTTCGCTCCGAACTCTCAAGGGCAAGAGCAAGGGAAAGGAAAGGGCATCCGGTATGATATCGAGTGCCAAAGAGCTGAAACCCCAAAACGACAAGCCTTCAGCCAGAGACAAGGGCCAGACAAGTAGCAACAGGGACAGGAGTCAACGCGATTGGGGAGCTTCTTCGTCTCGTCTTGAACCAAACATGCCCAATCTATCGGCTGGGGACCCTCTTATTCGGCTTCTTAAATATCTTACGACTTTCTGGAAACAGAAATATAACATAACAGCACCTTGTCTCCGCAAACGCGGCTATTTACCCCCATGCGCCCTGGAAGCCGAAATTGAGGCCTGGCGCCGGAATCCTTCACAGCCCGATCTCTTCGGTGAGAGAGTGGAGAATCTGGAAGCTTTCCGAGATTTGGCAAGGAAATGTACGGGCAGCAGAGATGTCGGACAGCAGTTGTTCACAGCATTACTGCGAGGGCTGGGAATTGAGGCTAGAATGGTTGCCAGCCTCCAACCTGGGGGATTTGGATGGACTAAGGCTGAAGAGAGAAACCCCCAGAAGGGGCTGGAAATGATAGCTGTCGAAGGGGGAAACGTTGACGAACAGGAGAGTGCCAATAATGAGGGTGGGGCCAATCGAGCACCTCCAATGACAGCGCAAAAAACAACCACTCCCAACAGAACTAAACGAAAGAGGCTTCAAGGCAGCAGAGATTCACCAATTCACAATGATATCGACAAGACTAGCAATATCAGTAGCCTCTCCTATGACTCCGATTCCTCTCTTGGTATTCCCAATTCCGCGAGCAAAAAGACTACCATTTCCCGTAAATATAGCCAAGAGGTCCCGTATCCGACGTACTGGACCGAGGCCCTCTCGCCCACTACTCAAACTCCGATTGCCGTTTCAGCGCTGGCGTTCACACATATCGCTCCTGCTTCCAATGCATCTCTCTTAGAACAGATATACCCGCGAGGCTCTGCCTATGATAAGGCGAAGCAAGTCTTCTGCTATGTAATTGCATTCTCATCTGACGGCACTGCAAAGGATGTTACTACTCGATACTTACCCAAACGAATCTGGCCCGGAAGAACAAAAGGCTTCAGAATTCCTGTCGAAAAAGTACCTATTTACGATAAGCAGGGCAAGGTCCGAAAATGGGAAGAGTGGGATTGGTTCAAGGATGTGTTGAGAGCATACGCCCGGGGCATTGAGAAGAGGACCGTTTGGGATGAAGTGGAAGATGAAGGTGATCTTGTTCCTGCCGAACCTCCCAAACCCAAGGCCATGCATGAGGAGGGTGGTAAGGAGACCCTTCAAGCCTACAAGTCATCTTCTGAATTCGTCCTGGAGCGACATCTACGACGCGAAGAAGCTCTTGTCCCTGGCGCTAAGGTCGTAAGGCACTTCACCACCGGTAAAGGTGACAAGCAAACGACAGAGCCAGTCTATAGGCGGAAAGATGTTGCGACGTGCAGAACAGTAGAAAGTTGGCACAAAGAAGGTCGAGAAGTGAAAGAAGGCGAGCAACCACTGAAGTTTGTGCCAATGCGTGCCGTGACTACGATACGAAAGCGGGAAATTGAAGAGAGGGAGAGAGAGGAGGGTGTGAAAATCAAGCAAGGACTTTATTCGGAGGCGCAGACCAATTGGATCATACCGGAGCCGATTCAAAACGGTAGAATTCCACGAAATGCATTTGGGAATATCGATGTCTATGTGCCAACAATGGTACCCAAGGGCGCCGTCCACATTCCGCTCAAGGGCACTGCGAGAGTTTGTAAAAAACTTGGTGTAGACTTTGCGGAGGCATGTACGGGGTTCGAATTTGGCAAGCGGAGGGCGGTACCAGTACTTACGGGTGTAGTGGTTGCGGAAGAGAATGAGGATTTGGTTATAGATGCGTGGGAAGCTGATGAAGCTGAGAAGAGGATAAAGGAAGAGAGCAAAAGGGAAAAGTTGGTTCTGTCACTGTGGAAAAAGTTCGCATTAGGGCTGAGGATTGTGGAAAGGATGAAGAAAGAGTACGGGGAGGAACTTGATCATCTTTCGAAGGACGTCAATCCTTTCACAAAAACGAAACCGATCGCAGGGCATTCAGAAAACGGGTTGCATGATAGTAAGGCACTGCCAGAAGACCATGATGGTCTTGAGGGAGGCTTCGTTCGAGACGAAGACGAAGACGACACTGCTCACGGCGGAGGTTTCGTTTTCGAGAGTGAAGATGCATCAGTCGTATATCTCCATAAAGACGCTACACAATACCGTCCACAAACTCCTATATCCCTACAATTGGCACATCAGGTCCAGGAAAAGGAGACCGCCGAGGACAATGATATTGATAAGAGCGAGTCAAACGCAGTGGCTGTTCCGTCTACGCAAAGGGAACGAGTACCTCGAAGGCATGGGCGAGGCCGCGGTAGAGCGAGAATGTCAAGAGGAGGACGGGTGAGTGTTACATCCATGACTCCGCAAACGAAATCGGCACCGAAGCAGAAGCGTCTAGAAGAGGAGGACGACGATCAGCGAAGTCCTCTCGGTCTTTCTGACCTAGCGTCCGATGCCTCTTCTGCTTTCGATACAGACGACGATAGGGATTTCGGGTCTTCTACAAAAGCTTCGAGTTCTAGCGGAATTTTGGCAGGCACAAGGCCGAAGCGTAATGCAGCGCGAAAGAGCCAAGCTGCTGTCAGGAGCCATTACTTTCAGCCATAGTGTAGCGACTCTTTCAATCCGTAGCTGTGGTTACGACTACTCTTCCGCGCTCCAAATACACTCGAGCACGACCTTTAAAGATATCTACATCTTGCTAAGTACTGCATGACTTTGTACACTGCTATGACCTTAATTACAGCGTAACGGCGAGGCACGCTTTACCCCTCTCATCCTTCTACACCTTTTGTTTTAAGCGACTAAAATATAAGGTTTTATGTTTTATATATATTCGAATCGAGCAAACAGAATAGAGACCACTGGGCTAATTCGGGACGTCTCAGTTGACCAATTGGTGCCTGAATTGGCTGTGGAAGCTCTTGTACCCTTACCTTAATGCCGAATCTGAATCAGACTTGCCTCTTCTTATCCATTTCAATCTGCTTTCTTTTGTCTTCTTTGGTTTCTCTACTAGCAAATAACTACAGAATTATTTTTTATAGGAAATTATTTCCCCCTTTTTATAAGCGTAGCGCTAAGGGGGTAGGTTACCTAAAGAAGTAAACTATCTTATTAAAATTATAAAACTAAGTATATATTTAAATTACTTACTAACTATAAATTTAAATATTAATAATAATTATATTTTATAAATTATATTTCTTAATTTTTCTAATTAGCTTTTTAGCTTTTTAGTATATTATTTTATATATTTCTTTTTATTTATATAATATATTTTATAAGCGAGTTAGTACCCTAAGTAAATTAGTAACCCTATTATATTACTACGTCTATATAGTAATATCGCGTAATACTATAATAATTTATAGTATTATATAGAATAGTATATAATTATTTAAAAGCTTTACTATTATCTATATTCTTTAT
>KV745149.1:0-38005 GCA_001692735.1 Lepidopterella palustris CBS 459.81 | reverse complement strand
AAAAGCACGCCCATTTCGTCTCAGACGCTTCACAGAGGAAACCTTTGGTACACGTGATATTCTAGTCACGTTCTGAGTTGTGTAAACCGCCACCCGTTAAAAGTTTCCTCTGCGAAGCGGCTGAGTCAACTGAGATAAGTTTTGGTGGTTGGTGACGAAATGGAAGTGACGGTCGGGGAGATCATTTCAAGATCCGACATCACGTGACTCCTTTCAACCAAATAGATTTGAGTTATTCCGAGGAAGACGAAACGGGCAGAATTTGTGGCATCGGCTGCGGAATCCGAGCACGACTGTCACACTGTTCATATTTATCTCCTACTGCACAACCCATACATTTACCAAATATCGAACACCGCCTCTTCTTGACAATATTTTCACAGCCCCTTCTTGCGCGTCCTTCCAACATACCAACAAGTCCATCGGTCGGCCCGTCGCGAAATATCGGCCGACCTAACTCTGCCCCCCGATGTGAACATTCTCTTCTCAGAGTTTTGCCACTGTATCGAGAACCTTCAGGGGATTGCAAAGGTAGAGAAGAACAAAATAAGCAAGTTTATATGCCAGCAATATCACATACACAAAGAAGGCCAAGCATACGACTTGGATGAGTATGACGGTAATACCTGAAAGATGTGCTAGCATCAGTATATGTTTCTAAGAGGAGAGACCTTCTGGAACTGCTGAAACCCATTTACACGATTTCTTTGTCCATATTCGTCTCCTAGAAGGATTCCAACTCACTGAGAACCATGCATGTGGTGTAGGGAACAATGGAGCCAACTATTCCCCTCAGTTGGTCTGTGGAGTCAACGGCTTTCGAAGGCCTATCGTTCTCACTCTGGCCATCATCAACCCACATACCAACATCACCGTTTTTGGATCCTACCAGAGTGATTGTAGATCTATTCAAACTCGGCGCAATCCCGAAGTCACTCGAGGTCCAAGAGGAGACGAGGGTGGATGCATCGCTGTCTTCTTCCTCTGAAGGGTCCAGAAATGTACCAGCAAAGGGGACAGATGACGATATCATTGGCCCGTGACTAAAATATTGCGCGGAGCCGTTCTTGACTAATTCGCTGGTCATGTAAAATTGACGGTCTGGAACCAGCGAGGATGGTTGTGCGAAGGTGTAGGAAGACTCCAGCTATTCATCGATTGACGGAATCGAAGGAAGATTTGAAGTTGAAGCAAAGGAATCGAATTGTTTGCAGGTCGGCCGCAAATAAGAAAGAGTAGAAGCTGAGATAGGGAAATCGCAGTGTGGCGCTAGAATCAGGGAAGATGGTTTGCTTGGAAAGAGTCAAAGAATAAGTGATGGAACGTGGGAAGTATTGGCAGGCTTCAAACGTTCAACGGAATAAGCTTTCATTGAAGTTCTAAACGCTGAATGTGATAAGCATTGTCAAGACTTACTCAGAGCTTATTTGGCTAGCTCTCCAGAGTTTAAGAAATATTCACTGATAGAGGTTTCACTCGTCCTCATATGGAAATAACATTATCTTGGCTATAGTCATTTCCAAATCCTCAAGTGTCCAAGTTCCACGCCCTGACGGCTATATATACTCTACCCCACCGTCTTACTCCTTGCACTCCTTTGAATCCACTACAACACCCGAACCCACAACCTATCAGCACTGTCCTCTCCGCCTCCATCTCTACCACCTTCCCAAGGCTCATGTTAGGGGCAGCCGGTATGGTTGCGGATCAGAAATATGGGAAATGCTGGAAGCTTTTAAACGTTTCAACGAGATTTCAATATCTATTAAACTTTCCTCAGAGTTTGTGAGTTTTGAAAGGCTTGTTTGAGCTGAACCTCAACGTATCCATGTGTTACATGTGTCAAAAAGGCTGTGCTTCGCATGGAAACGTTGCGGGCAGAAATGTAGGATATCGCACTCCGTCGACTCCATGATCAACCAAATTGAACTTAATAAGAATTTGGCATAATGTTCGATTGAGCTAGAACGCAGTCTTGCGCTAGCTACTGCAGTGCTAAAATCAACAATCAATACAAGGGAAGTGAGCAGACTGAAGAGCAAAAGAGCGAACAGTTCACCTAGGGACTCGCCGAAGATCTCAACCCTTTTCTAAGAAAAAGCTGACATGGAAACCCTTCGTCTTTGACAGACTTGGATAGTCAACCCGGTATTCAAAACCATCAAGGTGTTCAACAGCGACGACCCATACCACCCATGCCGCCCATAATACTACCCATACCACCACCAAGCATGCCGCCTCTCATGCTTCACTACGCATGCCTTCACGTCCCCTACGCCCAAATCCGCCTTCCACACCACCCCTCATGCTGCCGCCCATACTGACGCCCATACCTCCGTAGCGACCGCCTCCAAAATCAGGAGCAGGCCCAAACTCGTCGTCAGAGTCAGGGAAGTTATCGCCTTCATTGTCGCTGTAGCTGCCAAATTGGAGGTTCATCCCCATCCCTCGAGGACTCATCTCCATCGCCATCAACCCTTCACACATATAACCACAGCCATTCATTCCACAGCAGGGGGGCGCTCTTCCAAAAGGTTCGTCATCGTTATCGGGGTCGCCGAAATTCGAAGGCTCAAATCCATGAGGTGGACCTCTTGGAGGACCACCAAAGCCGCGACCGCGATACATGGTAAGTAGAACGTGTTAAAGATTTGTTAACGGTTGAGTGGAGGCGCTCTGTGTTTGTTGTGGAGATTGTTTTAGAAATAAAAGTTAAGAGTTTGGAGTTGGAAAGTTGCATGGAAAACGAAAAAGGAGTTTTTGACGAGGAAGGGGAGTAATTATGGATAATGGAGGCGACTTTTCCAAGATCCTCTCCAAAGTCACGGGAACCATTTCTGAGTGACGAGAATATTAACGGTCATGTTAATAGATCGACGTGATGCTATTGAGCAGTGAAGAATGGACCTCAGGGGGGTAGGGTCAACCGTAACTGATAGTATCGCCTCAGGAGAGTGGATAATTCGTCATTCTCGGTCACGTATATGGAATTCCGTTGATCATGAGAGCTATTACATAGGTTCATGAGAGCCGCTCTAACTTCTTTCCTCTGGGTTGTTTCCATTAACTCGCAAAGGGATCAGTTTGTAGTATGGAAGGGAGAGAATTCTGGAGCAGCCTTGGCGTACATGAAAACTCTTCGCATATAAAAGCAATGAAGAAGTTGAAGAAGCGTATGTGTGAGTCGGAGAAATATATATGAGTTGTAAATTCCGTTCCTCAAACGAGAGGTTGGAGCACTTATGTTGCTCTTACCACGCATCGGTTCAGGGTGAATGTTTGGTGTTGCGATTAGAGTTTGTCCAATAGGAGGATTTCGGGATTCAAAAGCATCAAATGAACGGTCAATTGAGTATCCAGCACGGTGAGTACTGCATAAATATATGCCTTAATTGCGACGCAGATGCGACAATCGAGTGCTGGAGCGAATCTTCGAAAGAGACTGGAGATCGAGCTGAGCCTGCGCGGGAGGACGGCCCGTCTGAACTCTGCACGTGATCAGGCTATACCTCGCACCTTCGCTGAGCGCTGTGGCCCTAGACCTCTGGAATATTCTTCCTAAAGTCACCGCACACACAACACCTGCACCTCACCACCACTCCCCGCATCGCTGCCTTTTTTTCTTCATCAGGGAGCTGCATCTCTTCTACTACCTACTAGAGTCGCGCTTTTCATCTTTTCAGCTCCCGCTCTTACCGATAACGCCATCAACTCTCCCCGAGTGACTGACCTGCATCGCCTCCCCTTCAAGCTCTGTGTAAGTCTCCACCCGATTGTATTGTGCATTCATAGCTGAACTTCCATTCGTGAACTGAAGACATCCTCTCGGCGCGTTTATACCTTGCCAGTCATCTCTGCTGGTCAAATTTGTTGTTAAAGTCCATCTACCTAGCACCCTCTCATCTCCGACACCTTGAAGATGGCAACGATCGAACCAACTATGCCTGTCAACGGCAACTACGGCTCTCATCAGACCCAGTCCTATGCCGCCATGGAGAACAACTACGCTGCAGCCAATGCCAACAGCGCTCTCTCCGGTGCTAGTAGCTACGGCACTTCCTCCGCGCCCTCCAGTCAGACCGTAACCGGCAATAGCGCACCCGCTGAGATTCCCAAGGATGAGGTTGGCTGGTATTTCGTGGAGCAATACTACACCACTCTGAGCCGGAGCCCCGAAAAGCTTTTTGTATGAATCCTAGAATTCTCGTTGCTTCGCACGTCTGCTGTTAGTCGTCTGCTAATGCCGTCATCAGCTCTTCTACAACAAGCGCTCGCAATTTGTTTCTGGAGTAGAGGAAGAGAAACAATCAGTGTGCATCGGTCAGCGGGTACGTTTATAATGAACAGCGTGGACACGTGCGAAATCGAGGCGCTGACGAAGTTATTTGATTTCAGGCTATCAACGACCGCATCAAGGAGTTGGACTTTCATGATTGCAAGGTCCGCGTCACCAATGTCGACTCGCAAGGGTCGGACCAGAACATCGTGATCCAGGTCATCGGCGAAATCTCGAACAAGGGACAGCCTCATAGGAAATTCATTCAAACCTTCGTTCTTGCTGAACAGACCAATGGATACTTTGTCCTCAATGACATCTTCCGCTACATCGCTGAGGAGCCGGAAGACGAAGAAGAGCAGCTGCAACAGGTTCCAACTGCAACCTCAGCAGGCATCCAGGAGCCTGCACCTACTGCTGCTGAACCAGAGACCGAAAATCTCAATCACAGCTCCGAAATTCCCACTAGCGAGGAGGAGATTTCTGAGGTTGATCACAAGCTCGAAGACGTGATTCATCAAGAGGAATCAGTTGCTCGTGAGGCCTCACCACCTCCTGCTGAAGTCAATGGCACTTCTGCACCTGAGCCTGTCGAAGAATCTCACGCTGAAGAGGCTCCGGTTGCCGCTGCATCCACAGCTGAGGAAACTCCCACCAAGGGGGATGAAGAACCTACTGTCGAAGAGACTGCCGAGCCGGAGAAGCCCAAAGATCCCATCCCAACCCCAGTTGTCTCTGCGCCAAAGCCCGCTGCTCCTGCTGCTACGCCAGCTGCACCAGTGAAACCCTCTGTTACTGCAGCTCCCCGCACATGGGCTAGTCTCGCTGCTTCTGCTAACCGTGTGGCTACTCCTAATGTCTCAGCCCCAGTCCCGACTTCAGCACCCACTCAACCAAAGGTCGCACCTCCTGTCCAAACCCAAATTCCTACCACACCGTCCGCGCCACCCGCACCATTAGCATCATCTGCACCTACAAATCCCATTCCCGACGCTCGTGGTCCTTCACCGACCAACAGCCAGGGTGACTCGACTGGATGGCAGACTGCCGGTCCCGGACATAGCAAGGCGCAATCTCGGTCGCAGAGCCAAACTCCCCAAGGAGAGGCGGGGAATAGACGGGCATACATTAAGAATGTTTACACCGGTGTTGCCGAAGATGCACTCAGGGCCGCCCTTGCCAAATTTGGTGAGATCGAATACCTTGACATCAGCCGCCAAAAGGTACGTGTAATATGTGAAAGCTTCTACAGTAATTTCTAACGAATCAAACAGAATTGTGCCTTTGTCGATTTCGTCACCCCCGCAGGCTTCCAAGCGGCCCTAAATGCAAACCCCCACAAAGTTGGCACTGAAGATCTTTACGTCGAGGAACGCCGTTTACGTCCTACCGGATTCTCCAACTTCCCGCGTGGAGGAATGCGTGGTGGACGCGGAGGACCAGAGCGCACCGGTGGGCAAGGACGCGGCGGATTTAACAAGCCAGACAGCGGTCGTGGTGGTTTCTCCCAACGTGGACGGGGAGGCAATGTCACCCCTCGCGGTGGCCGCGGTGGTGCCCAAGCCGTTTGAGGAACGGCATGAACATCCCTTTTGAAAACTGCCGCTCATACCCTCGCATCCTTTACTACCCTTTTCAAGCCCCAGACGCGTAGCGGACATCACACCACCTTCTCCCAGTCTCCTGTGGTTTCGCAGCGATAACGACTTACGGCTTTACTTGTCTGTACTCTACACCGGTTTCTCTCACTCTTTCCGCTGTCTAAAAGTTGCCCATTGCGTTTCGACAAAAGTCTGGCTGTTTGATCATTACTCAACATGCAGCGCCTATCACCTTCTTCCCCAAGCATAGCGACCCTTGCTCATCTGCATCTTCTCCCTGTACCTTTTTCACATTTATCTGCGACCAGGCTTTCGCGTTGAGAGCCTATTCCTCTTCAGCTTGTTATTATCTTCTCTTTTCTCCTTTACATTCGTGTGGTTGGCTATCTCGGGCTTCTCCGCCTGGATACGAGCGTGGATGTAGTTCGATAGGTTCGGTGATCTACAACATATGGTGGCAGGGAATAACTGGTACGAAGGCGAGCAAAGAATCAGATGTTCTTGTCTTTTCTCTTCGTTGCGCCAAATTCGAGCGCGTTATTCTAGTCTCTCTTGTGTTTTGGGCAATAATTATTCCAATGTTTATTCGTGGATGAGTGGAGTGGTTTGAGTGGAAAATGCAAGGGGAATGCTCGACGAAGACAAAGCGGTGATGCTGTAATTTAGATACTCGGTGTACAATAGATATTGCCAAAATGTGCAGTTCTAGAAGAATTCATATTGGCTCGAGATTTCGGATATGATGTTGCTGCAGGATGAACGGGATGCGTGGCATGCATCATAGCTGTAGCGACAAATAGATAGCCAGGCCTGTGTTGTCCGCTAGATTAGGCGCGGGTCACCTGCAACCAACCATCAGCATGAATCCTTTATTTCAAGGTCACTGGATACCTCATCGGCCGCTCCTCGCTGTATACCTCAAACAAACGCCTTGAATTCCCTCACCTCCTCTTCTATTGATTTTTGTTGTCCTGGTTCTTTGTTTCTTGAGATCATCCTCCAAACAACGAATACGTGGTCCTTGCGTTCCAAGCGTCCGCCCCGCCCTCGGAGGGGTGTGCTCACAATCGTAACATCATCGTCCAAGTATCTCCGTGTCCGGCTAGCCATTGCACGCCGAACGACACCTCACTCCCCCGACATTTCTCCCACCTGTTAGTTGGATCTCTACCACAGTTACCATGAGGCCGACAGCGGGCGGCGACGCCCTCTCTCCCACCAGACCCAGATCTCGCAAATCCAGTGTCGCCGATCGATCCGGAGTTCACACCGCTGCAGCACATAATGTACCCACAACGTTCTTTTTACGAAGTGAAGAGGACATGGAGCAATCACTTGCAGAATCGGCAAGCACAACCTCAACAAATAAACCGAAGGATAGCACATACGGCGTCCAGAGCTTAGCAGACGCTCTCGAATCGGCATTTGGAGATGGAAATGATTTGGCAGATGATAAGAAGAAGGAGAATGCTGCGGGCTCGATGCAGAAGAGCGAAGACACAAGTTCTGGGCATGTTTCGAATATCTCTGAAAAGGCGCATGATTTGAAGCCCGAGTCCCTATGCTCGAGGGACACATCTCCTGAGAAACACCATAATCGACAAACATCCCACCATACACTCTCGACGCCGCTTACGCCTCTGAACGTCGAATCACCTGTGCAAGACTCTGGAGTTCCAAGTACGCCAAAGTCGGTATCTTTGAAATCCTTTAGACTGTCAGATGAGGAGTCTGGGGTGGATGAGGCAACCAGCCAAGCTATTACATCCAGCGGGGAAGAAGAGGAAGATGATGCACAGATCGGAGAATCAGGTAACTTTCCTCAGCTAGTGATGCCGAGCATTCAGATGCCGAGTCGGAGGCCGTTCACAACGAGGGGTAAGAATGTGGGAAGGTTGAAGGTTTTAATAGCTGGAGAAGCAGGCAAGTACATGCATTATCTCCTGACCATCTTATACTATCCACCATCATAGCATCAGCATGAAAGTGCTAACTTTAATGCTCGGCAGGTGTTGGCAAGACCTCCCTTATACGTTCAATCGTCCAATTATGTGAGGACATCGTACACGTAGATCCTTTATCACCCACCCAATCGGCCTCGCAACCATCCCCTCCTCCAAAGTCTAAGTCACGAAGAAGAAAGACAGATATCATAGGCACGTCTAGGATAATAGAAGTTCATGCAAGCACAAAAGCCTACCCGTCGTGGTGGACAGATATGGAAGAAAGTCGGGTGATGCGGAAACGAAAGAGTATTGGGGATACGGTTCTCGAAAGAAACCTGTGTTTTATCGATACCCCTGGATATGGGAAAACTGCTTCTTGCATAGAAGATATGGATCTCGTGATTGATTACATTGAGTCATTACTTCGTCGCAATGCCTCGATAGGGGCGATGAGTGATGGCGATTTGCTTGCTGTGCTCAGCGGAAATGGTGGGGTGCAAGTGGATGTGGTGTTCTACCTATTATCTCCAAGTGAGCATCTGCATCCTTCTGGTTTGGTTTTATTTCTCACATGAACCAGTTGACGACATGTCCAAGGACGTAGAATATATGCAACGCCTCTCCTCTCTCACGAACGTTATACCGCTGATCGCCAAAGCCGACACACTGACAGTGTCGCAAATAATTTCAATCAAGACAAACATCCTCACTCACCTCCAAACTACCTCCATAAAACCTTTCCTCTTTGGCAAAACTCTCGATGACGCACTTAGCACCGTGCAGGGTCTGTCGATCTCCTCTCTTGAATTAAGTCCTGGCCAGAATACAGACAACAATCTGGAGTCTTCACAGAGCCAAAGCTACTTCCGCATTCCAACTGCTCCTTACACAATATCCTCTACTCCTGGACCTGATACGGAAACCATGG
This sequence comes from Lepidopterella palustris CBS 459.81, assembly GCA_001692735.1. Taxonomy (NCBI): domain Eukaryota; kingdom Fungi; phylum Ascomycota; class Dothideomycetes; order Mytilinidiales; family Argynnaceae; genus Lepidopterella; species Lepidopterella palustris. The sequence goes on along the minus strand of KV745149.1, from coordinate 29,254 downwards.
ATGCATCCCTGCTGATGTCTCCTGACTATGTCCAACCACTCATGCGGTCAGAACTCACTGCGCTCGTCGAACAAGTTTTTGACCCAGACACTATATCGTGGCTAAGGCATTCTGCAGTGAAGAAATTCTTGGCGTGGAGGAACAGGACGAATTTATCGGGAGAATCCATGATCTTACAGGGATATCCTCAACAGAGAGGTTACAATTCACGCAGCCCATCACTTAGTCTGAACACTGCAGGCTTCAGCCCAAAGACTGGTTTACAGGATCCGTTCGCACGACTCACCACCGCACCAACTTCCTCATCTTCCTCAATTTTCTCCCCAGCCTCTCCTTCCGGAGTTCTAGTCCCACATCCTCATTCCCCATTCTGTTTTTCCCATCCCAATTCCAACTCCAACTTCCAATCACCATTTTTAGGCTCCTCTTCTCCTTCTTTGTCGCACTCCCCTCTCGATGGCCTCGAAGGGCCTTCGGACTTTGCTTTGGCGAGATGTAGAGATAACATTCAACGCGAAGAGAGAATCGCTCAGGTACGGCTGGCCAAATGGGCGACCGACCTACAGCGCAGTTTACGCAACGAAAAGGAAAGGTATGAAGAATTAAAACGCGGCGAGAGGGCTAGATGGCTTCTAGAACGGGTGGGTGAGGAGGTCAAGAACGGAAACATTATTAGCTCTCCTACTCCGTCTGGAAGGGCTGACTGGGCCGTTATCAGGCATGGCAGCGGTAAAGGTGCGGGTGGTGCAGGGCAGCGGTATGGTAGGGCTGGTAAGGTTGACTCGAGAGATCCGCTTGGGTTGTGTGAATTGAGTGACGGGGTCAGGAGGAGGGGGGTTGTTGTTCTCAAGGTTCTAGGCGGTATGGGTGTTTTGGGTGCGGTTGTGGTGGCAGTGGCTAGGACTTGTGGCGTGGAAACGGACGGAGGGTTCTGGGGCTGGATCTTCGGGAACGGCGAGTAATATCGTGAGTGAGCTGGCTGCTGTTGTGTAATGGACAACATGAGGCCGGGTCTACTGTCGCTGCTGGCTGGAGTGCTAGGGAAGGGTTGCGACCATGGCTTGATGATGGACCTGATTGTCATGACTGATGGATGATTTGCGCGGCAGTGCTTGTAAGCATGGATGGGGCTCTGGATTCTCAATGCTCTGCTTTTTTGATGTTCCCCCGCTCCTCTATTTTTACTTCCATATATCCTTCTTACTCTCATTCTCCCCCTTTTCAATCTAAAGTGCCTGGCTTCTCTCCTCTTGTGTACCCCCGTCAGGACATCTCCCATCATATAGCGTGGCATCATCTCCTAGTCCTATTTGTTATTTCCAGGCATAGCATAGTGTGGTGCTCAATACCCAACTCTCGACCCCAAGTCACTTCCATTATCTATAGATCGAATATATGGGTTTCACCTTATTTGGGGGGTGAATGTGGTGGGCATTCAGTGAAATCGAATGGACACGTGCGAGTAGTTGCCTGACGCCCGGAGCTGGCTGTGTTTTCCAGTGTTTTCCGCGCCTCTTTTCGTTGCTCCCCTTCTAATAGTGTCGTATTTTACCTCGCTGGATACTCACAGCGCCTCTAACTGTAATCTATCAACATTTACACAGTCATGTACGATATGGATTGCAACGCAAGGCAGGGTCTCGAAGGCGGCATGGAAGATGCCAGCGTTAGACAGAGTTTCGAATGCGCCCAGGACGCACTGCAAGCCGCCCCGTATTAGCTTCATTGCCTACTACCAGACAAAAGCCGGTATGATATGGCTCATAGACTCGGGCCTTATTATTCCAGTCCCGCCCGATTTAGAGTAGCTTCGTCTCCGCGATGGATGGTGGTGGTGCTTTAGTGGTGCTCGTTAATCGGAATGCACCTTAGCCGATGGATTAACTGTTCTCACACTCTTGGCAATCATCGAAGGTCCGCAGCCGCTCAAAGCCTCGACGCTGCCTCATTAAGCTTTCCACCCGATAGTTTTTTGGTTTTTGGGTGCCGACCAATTCTGGATCCGGAGTGCTTCAGACTCCGCAAAAGCCCGAATACTGATTGGAAATGTGGAAGATATGAGCAGACTTTTTATTAGCAAAGGACTCCAGGGCTATTAGAGCAGTTGAAGGGTTTATCTCGACTGCTGTAGGATTTGGGCCGTCTCCAGCTTCGTACATGTGTTTACTGACGAGATCCTTTTCAGATGTTGCCTTGGTATTTGTTTTCACCACTTCCCCCTCTCCGTTCAAGCTGTCTATGTAACTAATTTCATTTCCCTTCCTCTATCCCTCGGCCTTCTTTTCACGTCAATCCCAAATATGCAACACAGTACTCCACCCGGATACCCTGCCTTTGAGTCACGAATGCCCTCCTGGTGGTATACTTAACGCTTGAAAGACTACGATTTTGTAAATACTAAAAACCACGGATTAGTCTCAGATACCAAATGGAACAGGAGGGGATACTTTTTGCCATGTTTGGTTTCATTTTCTGCTTCTCACTGCTATAACGTATTTGTAGCTCAATGATGGAGCAGGTAGGGTCAAGCAGCCACCGTCCCGCCGATCACCTCTCCCGGCGTACAAATGCTTATCGATAAGATATATGAACAATTACCAAACCCAAACTTTCCTACAACAATCGCCAGAGTTCCCTCTCATCAATCCGCCCACCCACTCACAAAGCCCTCCCATCTCATACCTTAATGTTCTCCCCAGCCCCCTCAAACAAACAAACCATCCGCTCCAAGATCTGGACCTCGCTCCTGCCCCACGCCCTCCCGGACTCCCGTTTTAACCTCGACTTCTCATCCTTCATCCCAGACTTCCAGGGTTCTCCACTAGCAACAGAGCGCCTAGTAGCGCTTCCATGCTACAAAGCAGCGCAAGTGGTCTTCATCACGCCGGATAACTGCCTCGAGGGACTCCGTCTTCACGCGCTGAGAGCAGGGAAGAAGGTGCTGGTTACGACATATGCGATTCGGAGGGGTTTTGTATTACTGGAACCGGACGTTATTGAGAGGGGTGGGGGGAGGTTCGAGGTTGCGGCGATGCTGGATGGGATGGAGAAGCCGGAGATTGGGAGGTATGTGTCGTTAGCTGAGTTGCGGGCAGAGGGCGTGAAGGTGGGGCTTTGCGTGACAGGGACTGGGGCGGTTAGTATGAGGGGTGTGAGGTTTGGAAAGGGTCATGGGTTCTTTGATTTGGAGTGGGGGATGCTGAGGAGGGTGGGCGTGGTGGAAGGGAAGACGGTGGTTGTGGCGGTCGTGCATGGGTGCCAGATTGTGGATGAGGCAGGGGAGGGGATGGGCTTGGGCTTGGGAGAGATGAGGCCGGAGGAATGGGATACCGTGTGTGATTTTATCGTTACGCCGGAGAGGGTCGTGGAGGTTGAGGGGGTCGTGAAGCCGGATTGTGGGATTTTGTGGGAGAGGTTGGAGGAGGGCATGTTGGAGAGTATACCACCGTTAAGGGAATTGAGAGAGTTGGAAATGGGGGAGCTTTGAGTTGTTGGAATGGAGGGAATGCTCGATTGGCTCAGGATCTGAGAATATAACCCGTTTCAGCATCTTTGTAAGCGCATGATGTCTTCCAGAACTATTGTGGTAGAGACGAATTAGGCCGAGCCCAATTGGACCACAAGGCCTCCATCAATTTACTCCAAAATATAGCCAACATGCTCGCGATCGCCCCTCTTCCGATCGCAGCTGCCATTATACCTCCTTAGGAGCCCCCTCCCTAATCGGCTTCCAATACTTATCACTCTCCTCCGCCACAATATCCTCCCACCCCTCCACCGGGCCCCAGACCTGCACATCTTTCTGCCCCTTCTTGAACACCTCCCTGCACGGCCATCTCAACGTCATATTCTCCTCATTACCCTCGCCGGTCAGTTCCAGAAGCTTCTCCTCGCTTGCCGCATACACCACGCGCCCGATGTTCGCCCAGTAACACGTCGCGGCGCACATGGCGCACGGCTCCCACGTCGAGTAGAGTGTGCAGGTCCACAGGAACTCTGGCGTGAAGCTGGTGGCGGAAAGGCGGGCGAGCGAGGCTTCGGCGTGCTCCACGTGCGAGATGGAGAAGTGGGCTAGGAGCATTTTGGAGTGGTCAGGGCCGATTAGGATGGCGGCGAAGGGGCGCTTGCCTTGGGTTGAGGCGAGGTTTTGGATGTTGAGACAGGCATTGAGACCCTGCGGGGAGATTTGTTAGTAATTGGAGATTGTGGTTGCGATGGGCAGGAGAGGATGGGCTTACAGCGGATATTTGCTCCGGCGTGGGCTCTGGAGGCCGTTCGGGGAAGAGACCACTGGAATGAAGGGATGTTGGCGATGAAGCCATAGCCGATGGCGCTGCGGCTTGATCAGATCAAGCCTCAAATCTAACAGCTTGGCGAAAGCTTGACGGAACCGAGTGAAAAGAAGCAAAGGATTTCTGGTGATCGTTTACGCAGATGTTTCCAACAGCACCATGCTGATCATCTCGCCGTCGATATCAGATTCCGCCGAATCCTCTCTCTGATGTCACCTGAGAAATGGCTGCGAACTGATGTCAAACCTGCAACTTAATCGATAATCTCGCCCTTCCTTATCGCGGAGAAGGCGGATAGGAATTAATTGGTCGCTAACATGGCTTGCTGAATTGACTCAGTAATATATCAAACTCAGTACTCCTTCCAGATACTCCAATCTCCTACCTAACCTCCATCAAAGCCATCATGGACATGGAAGAGAAAGAAGTGCTATATGGCGAATACGGCAGCGGCCTCAAATCCTCCATCGTTCCCCCAGTTCTTGAGCTTATCAAGCAACACGACGAACACCACCCTGTTCATTGGCCAGCTTCGAAGAAGTGGGTGATTACGCTCATTTACTGCTTACTGCAGGTTTTTGTTACGATCACCTCGACGTCGTATGTTTCGGTCGAGTTTTTGATTGCGGAGAAGTACGGAGGCTCGACGCAGGTTATTACGCTGGGACAGTCGATGTTCATCGTGGGGAATGCGGTTGGTCCTGCTTTTTTGGGGCCCCTTTCGTAAGTTTATATCCAGGAAAGGAGTTAGGGATGTGTAGAGAGGTTTCGATAGGCTGATGTTTGAGGTAGGGATATTGGTGGGAGGAAGTGGATATATGTTGGCAGTATCTTTGTCTTCGCACTGCTTAATATCGTGGGTTATGTCCTTGAATATTCTCATATCGTAAAAACACCCGTTGGGTGGAGGCATAAATTTCAGAGTGTACCGCAGTTTTCTTGGAATACAAGTCTTGCACTTAACACTCTGCTTTCCAGCTCTCCTCGTATAGCGTGCTATATTGACCGGAAAACAGGGTACTGCCCTCGCGTTAAACCTCCCGATGCTCATTGTCTTCCAATTCCTATGCGGTGCAGCGGGTAGCACTGCATTGTCTAACGTTGCTGGAACCATTGCCGATCTATTCGGAGACGCGGATAACGCCGGACAGGCGATGGCTGCCTTTGTAGCTGCAGCGAACATCGGTCCTAGCTTGGGAAGTCCTGTGGGCGAATGGGTTGCTGAAAATCCTCATATGGGTAATTGAGGCCCTATCCATTTAACCAATTTAAGCACTAATGGCTCGAGTTTAGGCCTTCCATGGATCTTCTAGATCAAGTAAGTTGATGACCAAGAGTTCAAATATACTACTTTCAAAACACGATTCTGATAGCTCACAGCGTCATCATCGGAGGCGTCTTCGCCTTCGGGATGATGTTCGTCCCTGAGACCCTTCCTCGAATTGTAATTACTCGGGCAGCCATGAAAGCCCCTGACGCAAACCCCGAGGAGCTGCAGATTGGACAGTCGAAGATTTCAATTCTCCAAGAGATTGTTTTTGTCACCACCATGGCTCTGCGGATCATGGTCACGGAGCCGATCGTAACGTTTCTAGCGGTATACAATGGTGAGTGTTCCCGGAGCTTTCTAGAAATACAATCCAAAACTCAAGCTCTATACTCAAAATCTATAGGCTTTGCGTACGGCCTTCTCTTCCTGTACCTTGACGGCGTCTTTGACGTCTTCGTTCTAAACAATCACCTCTCCTATATCGGCGCCGATCTAACCTACCTGAACTTTATTGTCGGGGTCTGCATAATGTTCTGCTTTATGCCTGTCCAGACATGGCTCTATAAGAGCGACCGAGAACGCCGCGGCGGCCAAGGCCGTCCAGAGGCTCGATTCCTAACCTCGTTAGTGACTATTTGGGGATTTCCAATCTCGCTCTTCTGGTTCGCGTTCACTAGTAATGGGAAGACGAGCTTCTGGTCGCCAGTAGTGGCCGGAGGACTGTTGGGATTTTGTGATCCTTTGTTGTATTTGAGTATGCTGAACTATATCACTGGTGAGTGTCCCGTTACTATGCAAGTCTATGAATCCATTGGTTTCGCACGGCACTGAATGCAAAAGTACACTGACGTTTAAAGACGCCTATCCCAATGTTGCTGCATCCGCCATTGCAGCGTTTCTGATTCCATCCTTTTGCCTTGCGGCCGGTTTCGCGCACATCGGCATCGTGATGTTCAATAATATGAGCACTACATGGGCTATGGCAACTCTCGCCTTTGTGTCTTTGGGGATCGTGGTGTTGGTGTATGGGCTGTATTTCCTGGGACCGCGGCTGAGGGGATGGAGTAAGCTTGCGAAGAGCTTCTGATCTGAACGGGTCTGCAGAGGAGTTGGTGGTGGTGGCAAAAGTGAGATGTGTAGTTCTGGGTGGACTGAACGGGGATGGGGTGGAGGTTTGACTAATTGAGAACGCTCATAACGAACCTAAGTTTTCCGTCCGACCTGTGACAATTTCGGTGAGGGGAATACTGGCTGTTGGATGCGTCTAGCTGCAACATGTTCAGTTCGCTTTTTAGATACTCCATATTAAACGAATCATGCTCAGGAGTATTACTGAATGGGCCTTGCTAAGCTCCAACCGCCATCCAGAAAATAACTCTTTCCGAAATTGAAGCCGCGTTGGTAAGAGGGAGAAACTCGCACCAATTACTATGCACCGCAAGGCTGAGCATCTTTCTCATGCTCTCAGCTGATTGAAGGGTATTTCGCTCAGCCACATCCCCATCTCCGGTTTGTAGTCCGAAATGCCACCATCAACTAATCTCTCTTAACCACCTAATCACAATGAGAAGGGCCAAAGACTGTAGCTCTTAAGGTGCAAAAGTGAATTTCCAATCATCCTACTATTTTCAGTCCAGATCGAGTAAGCCCGCACCGTCTCCCTACAACGGTTAGTGCTGAGTGGCTCTCGGGAGCCAGCAAGCACGTTTCGGACACGGGAGCTAAACACATGCCCTTCACAGCGAAGACCGCCTTCCCTCACAAGATAACGCTCCTCTGACAGGCCTTTCCTGTTATTCAAGCTTATATTCTAAGCTTATGTGGGCCCTAACGCGCTTGGTAGGTCGCTGGGCTGGTCGCTTTGTCGCTAGAACGTTGCTTAGTTGCGTCAATGAAGGCTTGTCTAACATTGAAGCCTAGATTTACAGCTTAGCCTCAACTTGTGCGACGAGGCTGGGAGAACGAGGCGACGAGGTTGCCACGGGCGCGGATGGCGTCTTACTGTATCAACGCCCCGCCTCTGCGAACGATCCAAATCTGCCACGACATTTTGGTTACTTACCAACAACGATGCTGAAAATAATCTCTAGAGGCACGACGTAGAGAGGCACGGCATGGCGAAGGGGTGCGGCTGTGGTTATTGTGGTGGATGTATATAAGGGAGGTCTAGGTCTGCTTTGAATTGTTTTCTCATCATCACCAGCTCAGCAAACAATCATTTCATCATTTCCTATATTTCTTAGGTCTTTTCTTGTTTCCTTTATCTCCTTTTTTCTATCTTCATCCTTTGATTGCAAAATTCAACCCGTCCGCTTTTTAATCTTTCCAAGAAACAAACCACAAGTCCTAACAAACCAACCACACCAATTCCGAAAATGAAGGCCTCCATCATCGCCACCACCCTCTCCCTCCTCGCCCTCACCAGCGCGGCTCCTGCCATCCGCTCCTCTCGCCGCCAGGCCATACCCTCTGGCACTGCGATATTGCAATTCGAGATCGCGCCCGACACCTTCACCAGCGACACGGAGATTACTATCGGCAGTGTCCTCGACCTCGACGCCGCGCCCCTGTCCCTCCTCTCCATCGCCATCGCCTCGACAACTGGCGTCTCAAACCCAGCCGCCATCGTCTGCGAAGCTCGTGACCAGTCCACCGTCGTCGGCACCTTCACTGTGGCGCAGGATGTCAATTTCCCATCCTTACAGACCATCACGTCTATTACTTGCGATGATACCAGCGTCAGTAAGACCGGCGTGACCAGCACTTTGGCACCTGTCTCCACCCCTATCCACATCGCAACCCCGACCGTGGCCCCTGTCAGCACCCTACCCGTCGCAGTCGTTACGCTCGAGATCCAGCCCGACACGTTCATCCAGCAGAGCATCCCGCTCAACACCGTCTTCGAGACTCAGGAAGACGTCATCAGTGCCACAATCGCCAGTGTGACCGGCGCAAACAACGCCAATAACGTCGTGTGTACTGCGGACGAGAACAACTCCTCCAACGTTGCCGGCGCGTTCTCCCTGAACGAGACGGCAATCTTCGCGAATGGGGCTGCCGTACTGATTTCAAGCATTACCTGCGCGGAGCACGGTGCTTAAGCCGTACGACATCGAGGGAGACAAGGCTTTGTGATTGGGAATTTTTGGGAGGGCTTTTAGATTGTGGGTTTGATTCTTGCATAGTGATTGGGTTTTGATTCTGCACAGCGTTAGTGTTTCCGTCTGGGTTTTTTGGCAATTTTGTTGCTTGGGGCTCGTAAATGTTTTTGGATACATGTAGATTCTGTCCTTACGGTAAGATTAATAGATCAAATGACATGTGTTTTGATGCCAAAACAGCTCAGCGATGGTACCTAGGTAAAGGAGAGGAGATGGGTGGTGTTTTCACATAACCGGCCCGGTCCCTTCACTAACTCCTGCAAACTCTTGCAAACGCCCGCAAACGTCCGCAAACGCCTGCAAACTCCTGGGCCAATAGAAAGCTACGCTACCATATTACTAAACCTCAACCCTGCAGCCCCCAAATTCCTCTGCGAAGCGCCTGAAAGAAAATGGGCGCCCATTTAGTGTAACCCGTTCTAGACTCTCAACGCGCGTCAACTTTAAACAACTATACAGAGGCTAATTCATTAACCACTATTATAGTTATCGATATAATTAAATGATAAGGCAAAATTTAATAATATTCTAATTAATTTAAGTAGCCAACTAGTGTATTAGGGGGAGTCGGGGGCGCTAATTCTTTAAAGTAATACTCGCTTCTAGTTTATACTAGTTCAATTCCAAACTACTTTTAAACTCCGAGAAATTAAAAAGCTATCACGTTCGACTACGCTGAATAGTATATAATATACTGTAAAGCATTCATTAGAGGACTCAAGTTTGCTCAATAACAACAACAACAACAACAATGCCTCATTTCTCTCATGTTCAAGGATACAAGTTCGGATTAGAATCAGGGTCAAGCTGGCCCCCACCTCGGTGCTCTCTGATTGACTACAAAGGATGGCGCGGCGCTTGTCTCTGTGGCGTCAATGGGGAGACAGAACTACTTGTAGCCTCCACTTGGCTTAGGAGTTCACAGGAGTTTGCAGGAGTTTGCAGGACTTGGCAGGACTTGACTAATTAGGCTTAGAGGCTTAGAGGTGAAGGTCAGAAACGAGGCCGACTTTCCGAGCTCTTACTGTTGAAGGCGACCTCCCATGCCATCGTACTCATTAATCCATATGGCTCTGGTTGCCATATAGAATATAACTCGTAGTACAAGAAACACCGTCTGAGAACTCACATCATATTAATCCACAGGATGCAGTTGCAGATCCGCCAAACCTCCCCCATGTGGAGATCTCCCGCTGGATATATGCTTATCCAGAACCGTCAATTAGTTACCAACTCTTAGAACCCCCCTCCACAAACACCACACGGCCTCTTCGACTAGGTTCAGCTCGACCACACTGCACAATGGCAAACTCCACCGCCTCAAGCTCCCGCTCAACCCCCAAACTCGCCATTCTAGACGACTACCACAACATAGCCGCCTCCCACTTCTCCCACGTCGACCCGTCCAAGATATCCATAACCAGCTTCCCCCAAACCCTCCCCTCCTACTCGCACCCTGCCACCAAACCCGCAGATCGCGACGCCCTCGTCGCCCGCCTAGAACAGTTCACAGTCCTCAGCACCATGCGTGAACGCACGCCCTTCCCCGGCGCGCTGCTGCGGCGTCTACCGAACCTAAAGCTCATCCTCGCGACGGGCACGCAATTCGAAACCTTCGACCTCGCCGCCGCAAAGGAGCTGGGCATTATAGTCTGCGCCGCGCCTGGCAAGGGCAGGACAGACGGGAAGGGCACCGCACATGGCAGACCGAAGCTGGATATTAAGAAAGGAGGCGGCCACCCGACGACGCAGCATGCGTGGGCGCTGATTCTAGGACTCTCTAGGAACGTAGCCGTGGATGATGCGGCCGTCAAGGGGAAGTCGAAGGCTGGAGCTGCGGGGTGGCAGACGCAACTCGCGCTGGGCTTGCAAGGGCGCACACTTGGGGTTGTGGGGATGGGAAGGCTGGGGGCTGGGGTGGCGAGGGTGGGCGTGCTGGCTTGGGGCATGCGGGTTGTGTGCTGGAGTGAGAATCTGACGCAGGAGAAGGCCGATTCGATGGCGGTGGAGATGGGTTTGCCTGTGACCGGTGGCGGGGTTGCACGAGAGGGGGAACCGACGTTTAAAGCTGTGGGCAAGGAAGAGCTCTTTCGCACCGCGGATGTGGTGAGTTTGCACTATGTGCTCAGCGAGCGGTCGCGGGGCCTGGTGGGACGGAGGGAGTTGGGTGTCATGAAGCCGTCTGCGCTCCTGATTAACACATCCCGCGGCCCACTGATCGATGAGGCGGCACTGCTGGAGACGTTAAGAAGGGGTGCGATTGGAGGGGCGGCGTTGGATGTGTTTGATATCGAGCCATTGCCGGCTGATAGCCCGTGGCGGACCGAGGATTGGGAGGCGGAGGGAAAGAGCAGGGTATTGCTGACGCCGCATATGGGGTATGTAGAAGAGGGCGTGCTGAATACGTGGTATGAAGAGACGGCGGAGAATTTGGAGAGGTGGGTGGATGGGAGGGAGGTGTTGCATCGTTTGAATTGAGGATGCCTACTTTTAACCCTCCATGCACATATAATTCTTTGACTTTGTTCCTCCGCCTTCTCTAGCACTGCGCGGCACTCGTGCGGTTCATTTTTTTTTCATATAAAAGGATAGGTGGGTAGGTAAGTGCCTTGTGATTACTGGGCTACATTGCAACTACACCCTTATTGCGCACGACCACATCGCGACGACATTTATATAAGTATAGAAAGGTTGCCTGTCTAGGTAACTATGATAGTTTGGTGTGGATTGCTGAACTACATTGCAACTAGATTAGACAAGGACTGACTGCAAGAAATCAAAACACAAAGTTCCTTGCTGACACCTACGTCCGAGAAGCCTTGTCTTTGGCTCTTCAACGACGATTTGCACTTGGATAAGGGCTCTGAGAGTTTTTCGCGTCGCGGGCCGATAAAGATGCACACACCAGGGCGCGAGATCCTAGTCGCCTAGCATATAGCATGGGACTTTCTTGAGTCGTACGGAATGATCAATACCTCCAATGCTATCTGTATGAATTAATCTAAGAATGCCAGTCTTTTCCATTTTCCTTCTTGCCGTAGCTAAAACAAATCCGTCAGTCGCCTTCTCCCCTTATATCCTTCTTCCTCTCCTCTGCCTCAGGCTGAACCCACTTCCGAAATACAATCGTCAACAAGCTCCCCGCCGCCACCTGGAAAGCTTGATAGGTCACCATGGGGATCTGCAATTTACTCTCTTGTATCGTGCTCAAACCGACATACATGACAATGCTGAGCGGGACGCCCATGGCCGGCGTCTTCGCGGGACAGCAATAGCAGCACGCGATGACATCCTGTTTCCCCAGCCACAGCATCGAGGTCGCGAAACAGACGCCCAACCAGAGCATGAAAAGCGCGATGGACATGAAGACGATGAAGACGATGTTATCGCCTTTCACGGATGCGAAGGCACCGCTGCCGAAGGCTTGGTCGAAGGTTTGCCAGATGATTGTCAGCAGAGCCAGCGAGCTTAGCTTACTGAGTTTCCATTTCGTGAAGACGGTCTTAGTTGGACGGGGGAAGAGGTTCTGAACCACCTGTCCCACACACATGGGCAGAAAGAGGGAGAGCCCGAGCTGCTTGAGCACGCGCCGGTATATCTCGGCGTAGTTGTCATTTCCAGATGGCAGCACACGTGTATACCACGCACCGGTGGAAGTATACATGGACACTAGGACGGGAGTGAGGAAGGGGCCGAGGAAGTTACCCAGCGTAGACTGCACGACTGTGAGGGCCGTGTTGCCGTGGGCTTGGCGTGTCATTATGACGTTTGAGGATATCGTGGTGGGCACGCAGCCCGCGAAGATGAGGCCGATGAGCAGCCAGGGGTCCATGAAGGTCGTGCTCGTCGCACAGGCGCTCACGACTGCAAAAGTGGTTGCCGAGGTCATGAGGAAGCACTGGAGTTGGACGAAGAGGTGGATTTTCCAACGGAAGTAGTTGTCGAGGAGGATGCGGGTCGGTAGTGTGCAGCCGGTAATGAAGAAGATGATGGAGACGGCGAGGTAGGTTACTACGGTTTCTTTGACGTGTTGGTGGGATTGTGGTACTTGTACTTGGGACGAGATAACTATGAGGACGCCGAGGGAGAAGAGGAACCATTGGTCTTGGATGAGCCATTTGAAGGATCTGAGATGCTTCTGAGCTTTGGAGGGGTTTTCAGCTTTGCCTGTGCCATTGCAGCCCACGTTTCTTGATGGCTGATTTCCGGATTCTATTTCATCTGTGGGATGAATGGAATGAGTCGAAGAGGGCTCGGATGCATTTTTTTTGGTTGGAGAGGCGGTTGGGTTGTTGCTATTTGACGGCGTGAGAGCTGCTAAAGAACCATCGCTGCTTGACCTTGCTATGCTCAACCGTCCAGATGTTACTGATGAAGCCCCGGAGAATCTACTATTTTCAGTACTCTCTTTCTCGCCATTATGACCACTGCCATTGGCATTCATATTCGATCTAGAAACCACACTGAGAGGTCGGCGAGAGATAACTTGACAAGGATACGCATGGTGAAGGTAAAGAGACAGAAGAATATCACAAAAAGATATAGATGGAGGTCTGTGGAGTCATCAATGATGTGATGGACTAGAGCAGCTGCCGAGAGCCGATGAACGAGTCTGGACGCTGCCGGGAATAAGATCTGTGCGGGAATACTGCATTACAGTATACCACTGTGGTACCAATTTCGTATAATTGATAATCATAGCCTAACATATTAGTTGCTTAAATTCTTTAAAATAACACTTGTGAGCAGCGTGGTTATGGGTTGAGGGTGAAAAAAATGAATAGTTGAGGTCATATGCCCGCTGCAAAAATTTCCACCAATCTATAAGGACGCCTTCCTAATCTGCTATGTATTCATATTCGGTATGGATGTTTGGAAAGCACGTCCTCCTGTCTAGGATTCATTGAATTAAATAATTCGCTAAATTACAGTGAATCAGCTCTTGTAGAAGTGAGTTATAAATGGAAGATCAAAAGAAGGGAGCGTGTTTCGGATCGTGGATGGGGGATTAAGTTGCAGAACCTCGCGACAATACCCGAGTTTGGACTTCGCATTCAAGACACTATTGAAACACTATTCATAAAAAACGTTTCGTATACACAAGTAGGTTAATCTTTCCGACAGACTAGCTCTGCTACACTATGAACAGAGGAAAATAGGTAGTTAGAGTAAAGTAAGCCTCATCCAGAGTGTTCAATCTAACCAATTCGCCGCCGTACAAATTATTAACACCAATCAAATTACACCGTAGCGCAATAGTATCCCCCCCCACCCCCCCCACCCCCCCAAAAAAAAAGAAAAAAAGAGAAAAAAAATGTATATAGACAAAATGCTCCCGACCGAACGAACGCCAAAGCAATCGCGAGGTTGAGCTTGATTGTGATTATACTTTTCCCCAACCTAACTCTTGACTCTTGCCTTGGTCTTTGCCCCAGTATCCCCGGCTGTCGGCATACTTGCCCCTCTCTCTTTCTTCTTCAAATAGTTTCTTGACGTTTTCCGCCCGCGCTGGGTCTCGCGGTCTTAGTGAAAACTCAAACGGTACTGGCTTTGCGATGAGGAGCGTCGTGAAATCGAGGGTTGGGTCAATGGGCTTTCTACTGGTGGATTTCGGGTTTGAAGCTAACCGCTCGTCCTGCGAGTGGAAATTTCCCCCCGTTTGCTTTATTTCGGCAGCGAAATCTTCCGATAAATCAACGGTAGGCCAGGTACCCGGATAGGTGCACTCCGATAACATATAATTTTCAGACACAGAGGTTGGTGACTCCATGCCCGCATTCAACTCTTCCGATGAGATGGTTGCTTTCTCGTTGAGCCCAATTAGACTCTGCTTCTCAGTTGTCATTGAGGTAGAGAGGCTGCAGTCTTCACTGTCAATCTGAGAGCAGTAACCGGAATCGGCGTAATGTGCTTCCTCCGCTGAGACATCTGAATCCTTCCTAATGTCAAATAGCCATGCAATAGATCCTATACCAATTAATAAGTCCTCGTCAGCGACACCTTGGCCCTGACAAACTCTACGCCCATATCCGAATTGAGTGCAATTAATAATTGTAGGATACTGGGTCAGGGGCTCTTGGTAGGTAGGGTAAGAAGGTTCGAGCCAGCGTAGTGGGTTGAAGGACTCAGGATCCGGGAACATGGCGGGGTCACGGGAAATGGCCCTGTGAAGATGAGTGTTAAAATTTTCGGCTAGTGAAATGGTGATGCGATGAACGACTTACCATTCAAGAGGGTGCATCACACTGCCCGCGGGAATGTGGTAGCCATTGTATGTGTCATCTTGAATTAAATAGTGTGGAATACCGGTGGGGACAGGAGGACGCCAGCGCAGGCACTCTCTGATGATTGCGCGTAAAAATGGTAAATTTGGTCGGTCTTCTGCTCTGGGCAGACGGTCACCACAAACCCTTTCCAACTCTTCCTGGAGCATGGGTAGATATTGTGGATAATGGCACATAGCGAGGCAGAAGGTTTGCATGGGCGCCGCAATTGTAAGTGCGCCAGCGATGCCATGCATGCCAACAGCGTACGCCCCCTCCAGCTCGTACTGGAAACCCCAACTCCCTCGAGACTCAAGAAAGGTACGCATCCAAGATTGAGGTGCATTCTTCTCATTCATGTCGTTCTCAACATCCTTTTGCATAATCTCAAAGAACTTTCGTTCAGTTCTCGCTCGTCTCCTCTCCCATGCCTTGGCAGGGACAAGCCAGTCAGGTAGAGACATGAGGAACGGGAGTTTATTGCCGAGCGCGCCAGTGGGTGAGACTCCAATCAACAGCTCGCGTGCCCGTTGTTTAAGCTCGTCACTTGCTTCACTATGCCCCCAAGCCAAGCGACATGTAACCCGTGAGATGAACGACTCCAACACATGGTTGTATTGTGAGGGCTGGTCCAGGAGCTCGACGAGCATGCGCTTTGCCTCGAGTTCAGGGTACCGGTGGAATTGGGCCTTTTCGGATTCTCGCATAATAACGTTCGCAAACTTCCGTTGTCGAGTCCAGGCATCTGCAGCCAGTCAGTGCCCTTAGATAGATAACAATAGTCTTTATGGTTGCACTTACTATTTTTACTCGTTAAAGGAAGATATTGTCCGCTGGTACGATTATCGTCGAGGAGGGCAGGAATGTGAGGTCGGTCCGAGTAGATGGCACCCTTTTTCGATAAGAGGTCTCGTGCGATCTGATCCGACGATATCCAAACGTGATTACTCCCAGCGAGATTGACTTGGTAGATGGGCCCATATTGCTTTCCCCATTCTGAAAACTTGATAAAACTGTTCTTCTCGGGGACGTCGGGTACGGAGCCTAAGATGGGATAACCTATTGCATGACGAGATGTGAGAAGATGTTCTTGGCAAAAATTGGTAACAAAGGAACCACGAAGACTTTAGGTAGTCGGGACATGCACAAGACCTGGTACACCATACCTTTGGGACCGGGAAGCTTCTTCAAGCCAGGCGGAATTTGTTGACGACGACGAGACACGAATCGCTTCCAGAGCGTAGCAACGCACAAGATAGAAAACACTACAAGGAAAGACGAAAGAGCCATGATTAGACCAGGGATTGCAGAGTCCCGCCGGCAGAATGATAATTTGTCTCGCAAGAAAATAAAACTGTGCCGTCACCAGGAATGCAAGAACGACGCACAACACTACATATACAGATGGACAGCATGCTGGATGCTGGATGCTAAGACCCGGGAGAGAAAGGAGCCACTGCAATCATCAATGTGGAGCTGGAACCCCGAGCCCGAGTGCCGCCAGATGCGGAATCCAAATTTTGGTTTGACAGATGCATTCCAAGGATTGCCAGTTGGGCCATGGATACAGTTTTCGCTTGGTATCGAACATGAGTGGTCCATGAGGGGCTGCCCTGCGATGTCAGTCAGCCCGAGGAATCGTTTCTTGTCACAGTCCTCGTTACAGTCCTTGTCACAGCTCTTGTGCTCCCCGCTGTCCGAAGTCCGGATAGGAGATCTTCATGAGAATTGGGCTGTATAATCGTATTGACGAGAGCAAGCGAGGTGTGATGCCTGATGGTGGGGCTTCTCGAGTTTGACATGGTTAAACGGGAAGAAGCTGCGGATCCCTGGGCGCTTGGGACCAAGTGAGCCTTGACAAGGTTCACGTAAAGTAGTGTGCGTGCGCATGGCAGCAAAGAGATTCCAAAAGGCTATTGCAGAATCGATTCTTTCCGCTGAGAAAGGGGTGGCGATGGTCGCACCAGCGTTGAGATGGAAGCGGGGATAGTGTGCCTGCGCGCTTGCGTACCTGATGAGGCTTCGGCGGGCAGCAGGATGATGGGCGCTGTCACTGCAAGCCACCAGTAACGGTCCCAATGACTACATCGCCAATGTGGCTGATCATGGCGAAATAGGGGATGCACATAACCGACGTGTTGGTGGTTAGCATCAAGAAGGGAGGTTGATCGTCGGGAGTATACGGTACGCACGGATACGCGTCTCAAAGAGGTCCGGCGCGGCTGGGAATTATTCCGATTTTGGCTGAGGCTGCCGCTATTCGGCCGCTAAGCTGCAAAGAAGATAGCCGTTGCAGTCAGTCCCCCAGAATTATCGTAGATCTTTGCCTACAGAGAACATAGGAACCTCACACAAGACCACACCCAATCGTGCCTGTGGAGAGCCGACAGTGGATGTCCGAAGGCTCCCTCCTACCAAGGTAAACCCCTTCTTTCTTGGTGGCGTTGAAGCGCCATTGACTATTGCTGCCTCAGTTGACATTGTCAACACGTGAAACTATCGAACCCATTGTCATACACCCACTGACGGCTGCGTCACCCGAGCACGCGAGCTCAACGGGTGTCAAATGTATACTCAGAATTGAGCAGGTTGATTGCATCCGCGACCACGGCGACTTCTAAAATACCTAGCGAAGGATTCGATACTTCAAATACCGAAGGACAACTACATCATCGCTTCCTCAGAGCCTTCAGCTGTGTGGCACAGTAAAATGCGCGAGCGGGCGTTCCAGGATTGAACCTTGAACCCTCGAGCCGGCGAAAAATCTCTGTGATTGTGGAGATAAGATCCATGGTGCGCAATCCGGAAATCCCCAGAGTGCTTGCACATATGCAAGGTTTCATTGGCTCAAACGATCTTCACCCCGCAAATCAGACCTGCTTGTAGTGCGTGGATACTCACCTACGATGTAAGACCTCACGACATTTTTTCATGATCTCTCTCCATTATGGGGAGCTGAAATGGTTTCGTTTGATGAATCTAAAAATCTTAAGCTGTCCCAAAGCTTCAGGCGCTATGTTCACCAGAACATCACTCTGATCCTCTTGTGCAACCTACTGTCTCATGCTATCCACCCGGCTCAACCTACTCCCTAGCCCACGCCTCATCCTCAGTCATGGGTTGCCTCGCATGAAGCGCACTGGTTTTTGAAACTCGAACAATCTGTCTCCTCACCGAAAGGCGAACCCATGATAAAAGTTTCTATCTTTGGGGCCATACTTTGCACCGCGGGAGGGAATTTTCGCGGTCAACGAATCGTCGAAACCATAGGGTCCCCACCTACAAAAGTTCAGCGGGCACTCGGCACGAATCCTGAAAACGATTACATACTCCATCTTTCCAATTATGTCTCTCGGCGAAGATTATGTTCTGCACACGCAGACAATTATTTCATTAATTTTTTTTTTTTTTTTTTTTACCAGTCTCGCCTCATAGTTTCATATCAAATCTGCTGAGGCCCCAAGACCTTCTGGTGGCGCCATTTTAGGTTGCTGCCCTGCTTTTTTATATTCGTCCTGAATCTGATCTCTCCGGCATTGTCTCAGCCAAGCTGCAAATCGCGACATTTTACCCCATACCCCGAATCAAATCTCCGCAGTTGAGGCTCTGAAATGTAAGTGGAGATGCAGGGTTCCAGTGAGTGTTCTGTTTCGTCTGCATGTTTCCGTTCGAAGTTTTCGGAAATGATTGACCTTTGGTTTTCACCCCTATTATTTCTTTCTCGTCTATCCACGAATTAAGTTCTTGCCGATACGATGCGGCGATGGGGATGGAGTCAACTTAAGAATTAAACAATTCAAAATCTCAAGCCCAGTCGGGTGGCTGCGCGACACACCTCACAAGCGCTCGAATTCGGCCCCGATTCTCGCCAAGATCCTTGCGGATCTCGCGAGTTTTGGCGAATACGAGCGAAAGGTGCAAACCAAAAAGCAAACCCATCGACAAGCTCCCAAACAAGACAGCAAGCACCAACGTTTCCCGAACGTGTGTGGCTCCTGCTGTATCACCAGGAAGCCGTCACGACCCGCTACCCTTTTATCGATTTGTGATAAAAGCTGCCGTCCCTGCAGATGGCCGCCTGATCAAGTGTATTTTGCTGAGATTCTTTCTAGATTGACAAGATCTAGGCGCTTCCTCCCTCCTTCTCTTTAGACTTTTCACTGACCAGTTATCGAGTCCCTAAATTTTTCAAATTTGCTACTGCTTATGCCGTATGGTATCGATCCAGAAGCCACCCTGGTTACATTCAAAGTCGCACTCAAAATTTGCTCATCACATAGCTCCCCATATTAAAGCCTGAGTTTTGGGCTCGGACGGCCACGTACTACCCTCCCAGCTTAATTTTTCGTTCATCGTGAGGAACTTTCCAGATTCCTGGCTTCACTGGCTCTGTACACTTCATCCATTGCTCCTATTATGTTTGCTGCAGTTCAGGCAGTGGAGTAGGTAACAGCATCTTGTGTGGCACTAACTAATCATAGAGCCGGCTCGAATGTTGCCCTAACACATTCACTCTTGACCGACTACGACCTTATATTGTTTGATCGCCTTGCCTCGAAAGAGCGGGCAGCAACATGTGCACGGGGGGTTAACCTGCAAGCAACCTCCCCTTGTTCGATCTCATCTCCTGACATTGCAGATCAATTTTACTCTTCTCGAATGCCAAGTTTTCTAATCAATCAAATCAACAGCCGCAATCTCCAATGATATAATCATCTCGCGGTGTTTCAAAAGGCCTATACCCTTCTGCAGATCACTCTTTTATCTAATTAGCCCATTCTAGACAAGAGTTTTTACACGTAAGGTTGTAATAGACTAAAGCCCTTGGAGAAGCTACCGCACAACGCTCGGTGTAACTGCCCGAAAGGATAATTGGCTTGCGCTACCCGTCGGCTGTGGTAAACCACACACTTTGACAGTATGCAGGTGTCCGATCAACACGCCATTCCAGACCCATTTCCTAACATCATATCTCAACTCATCGCAATACACACCAACTCCCCACAATGCGTTTATAACTCCGCAAATAGGATTTCCAGGACTGCAGGCTCTTTCACATGCAACATATTTTCTTATCGATCAAATGCAAGCTGCTTCTTGCGGCCGCAACAGTCTATTTATGGCTTCCGTCGAATGCCGCGCGTTGCGCTATTCCAACAACTACTATCTACCGACGTCATGTCAATAATATATCGATCCACAGTCGAGATAAGCCTTTTTCGCACCAATGTCCATTCATCGGCTGTCTGTGAGCTCGGAAAACGTTACAATCGTGGGGTAGCGCGAGGTTTATAT
Source organism: Lepidopterella palustris CBS 459.81 (assembly GCA_001692735.1). Taxonomy (NCBI): domain Eukaryota; kingdom Fungi; phylum Ascomycota; class Dothideomycetes; order Mytilinidiales; family Argynnaceae; genus Lepidopterella; species Lepidopterella palustris. The sequence continues at coordinate 8,973 of KV745149.1, read as the reverse complement.
CAATAATGGGCCGATGCAACGTCAAGCTCACATGCTGAGTAAGGTGAGAGCCGTGGGTCCCGCAGTTTGGTTCAATCAACGGGATGGTTGTGGAGCGTGGGTTGATGCAGGTCTGTGGCTTAATAACGACTGCGGGGGGGCGCAGGTTTGATGTCCGCATTGAGATATGAGCATGTAGGTTGCCTATGTAATCGCAAGTATTCTGTCGGGTTAGTCATCAGGGCAGTTAGAGTCTTGGCGCCACTGTCTCTACTTCTTCATCTGCTATATAGTTAGTCTACCACAGCATAGAGACTCCAATTAAAAGGCATAGCGTTAAGCTAGCTTCTACAGTTACCAAACACTCTTTCTTTATGTATTTCATGTACGTTTCCCTACGGAGTCGCTTCAAAATATGATCGAGAAGCTTCATTTTCCGTACAGTCAGCGCACCACCGAGAGATGGCTTAAAAAGCGCCGTCAAGCGCACCATCGCAGAGGCAACCATCATAAGAAGCCATCTAAGTTACGGATGCGCAACTCGATACCCTCCTAGACCCTAAGAAACCCTGTTCGTAAACAGGACCTCCAGACCCAGATCAACTACTGCATAATGCCTTTTTCGAACCGAATAATGATAACAAACCTCATTAAGCGACGCCACAAGCTAGGAGATATAATATGGCTATAGTCTCAGGGATTTTGAAGAAAAACAAAATAGGGTTAAATACGACGAGAAGCGTCAGGGAGAACGGTCTACAACCTTTGGCAATGCGTGTACTTTACAGATGAAGCTTACGTCGATCCGCCGGGATAGTTTGCTACTCTGTGCAATCTCTCGATCTTAATCTAATGGAGGGTATTTGGAACATCTTAAAGCAGCGTGTAAGGAGTAGGTACAGTGATTGGTGCACAATTGATATGCTGAAGCAGGTTATTTTAGAGAAATGGGATAGAATTACGCTCGATTAAATCCGCAAGGATAACTGAGATGCCTGCGCGATATAGAAAGCTTATAGCTACTGGCTGAAAGCGAATTCGATCTGAATTATTTATCCTGCACCCCCTGTAAAAGAGAATAATCTGCCTTTCGGTTCCAATTACGACCCGCTATTGACAGCCAACCTCTTCCTGCACTTCCCAATTCAAAAATTGCACATCATTATCTCCCTAGGGCAATTATTGCGTTGTATGTTAATTATCCACCTCATCCAAGCCAGCAATTGTGAGAAATCAAGGCCTCGATGCATCACTATCACTTCAAGCCGAGGCGAATCGCAAATTTATCCCTGTCATCGCAATAATGCTTAATACTGTACTTACATTTCACTCGCTTCAGCCAGCTCACTCCCCTTTATCATCCATAACAACCTCCACATGCCCCTTCTTTCCCATCTTGATCTTCTTTTCCAGAGAGTAGTTGTAAGCATGCAGCTTGCTCATCTCCGTCCTCCGCGTCATGATTGCAGTCTGCAAGCTCAAATCCACTTCTTTCGCGCCACGTAGGATCACCTCGGCTTCGTAGATGTCGATGGCGGAGGTTATAAAGACGGGGGAGTGGACGACGGACTTGAGGGTGGAGACGAGCTGAGGGCGTCTTAGATCGCGTTGTTGAGGCCTTGGCCACGATCTGTTGGTATGTTTAGTGCCATCTCTGGGGTGGACGAGAGGCCAGCAAAAAGGACATTGACGGGGTAACATTTAGTGGGCTGCGTCTCCAGTCAAGGTCATCCGGCCGCCTCTATTATCCCATGGAAATGGAGCCCACCGTTGTCCAGCATCTACTGGAAGCACTGCATCATCTTTAACATTGAGCGCCACTGTCCGGAATGGCTCACAGAAATGCACCGGCCACTCTTTGAACAACTTCATCACTTCCGCAGGATCTTTCAAATCCTCTTCAGCGGGCGAACCATACCATGAGCTACAGTTCTAGAACCGCCATTTTCCGGGCTTTTCCGGTCCTGAGACTCCCAGTGCTATAGCTTGTGCGATTTGTCTTCTCGTCCCATTCGTAGTTTATACGATATTCTACTGAGGAGCCTGTAAACACTCACTAGCAAGCAGACACTCGACTTTAAAATCGGAGTGATAGGCCGCCTTCAAGATTGGATGAACGGTGCGCAGTAACTTGGTCAGCTCCGCTGAATACTCCGCCCCGCAGTAATTGATCATCATGAAGCCCATATCCGTTGATTTCGCCACTTCCAGCCTACCTGCACGTCAATTCCCTCCGCGAGAAAATCTCTCAGCCCTCTCCAACTAACCTTCACCATAATTTCTCCTCCTGGCGGTAGTACCTTTCTCAACACCTCTCCGGTCTTTCCGTCCATCCTGACCACTAGTTCCTTCCAGTTATAGAACAAATAGACTCTCGGCTCTTTAATGCGTCTCCGTAGCTCTAACGGGAGTACAGAGAGAAGATACGGCGTTGCCCAATGCAGCAACATACCCCAGTCGCGTGCACCGGTGGAGGCAGGGGTGGGTTCATGGATCATGAAAGATATGTTTGCCTGAGGATATTATCCAAGGATTCCCCTAATTTATGGGCCATTTTCTATCGTTTTGAGTCCTTGGGCAGTTGCTAGGCCTGTAGAACCTGTGTAAGATGTTAGCATCTTGAATTACCGGCGCCTATTACGATGAGCTTGAATGGTGTTGGATCTACTTCTAAGTATGTAATCTTCTGGACTCTACAAGAATTTCATAAAGCAACTCAAGCGCTCCAGCATTTTTAGGGTAAGATTGGGAGTCTATTTAAGCTTACAGGAACTTCCCAAACCCCGGGAAAAGGATTCGATAGCATCGTATAAAATCAGGGTGAGGGTTATAAGGCTGGCCACGGTACGATTACCGGATCTGGGATTGCGTGTAGGGATTTGGGGAGATTCGTTTCAATGCGAACGCTGGGTGCCGAAACTCTGGCACCTCCAGTAGTGTCATTGGATCGTCGTTCACCACCTAAGTAAGGCTAGTGTTGAACTTAGGGTGAGGGTAGACTTACTAGGTAGACATGGCATTCCGAGCCATCTTGAGGAAACACTCTCAGATGCATCCAAAAGTAGAATGTACTATCGTTGTTAATATTTTGAATCAGTTGAGAAGCAGATTGCTAATCGTCTGATTGGTAGTAAAGTTCTGCCCCTGAGGCGCAGCTTCTTGTGGCTGTGCCTTGGGGTGCGGGGCTGAAAACCGAGAAAGTCCAAAACTGCCGCCTGAATACGATGACCATCAGGAATCCGGTATCCTCAATATTAATACCTGGCCTTAAGGTATGTACTATATATTATCTTGTACCATCAACATCACCTCTCTTTTTCACACTCAAATTGCTTTGTCCGGAGCTTCGTTTGGCCCTTATCAGCGAGTTCCTCTCCATCGTCAGATTCCCTTTTACACACAAAGATATCCGTACAGCTCAAAACCTGGATCATAAATCTCATGGTTCCCAAAATGGCTCCCTGGCATCCTACCCCAGTCATTCTCCCAGAAATACCGACCCCTCCACCCTCTCGTCCCCAGGATTTCGACCGTCCAATCAAGCCCCAAACCCAGTCCCCGTTCTTGGCCCTTCCCGCCGAACTCCGCAACCACATCTACGACCATGTTTTCACAATTTCAACTGATGAACCACACGCTCTCGCTCTCCTTGAAACCTGTCGTCAAATTCACGCAGAAGCAAACCTCCTCGCCTTCTCAACTGCTACTTTCGTCACCATAACTTCCGTCCGTTACCAGTTGCAACGGCGCAGCGACGTTCTTACTCCAAATCAATTCGACGCCATCAAGACTGTGGCTTTCGCCGCTTACAGAGCTAATACCGCCGGATATATAAACACTTTTTTCCTCTCTGATTTCCTTGCCAATTCAATCTCACTGTTTCCTGGGCTCGAAACAGTGATACTGAAGACCGATACGCCAGTAGTAACCTACGGTTCCATGCCGATCTCTCAGTCGCCGTTTCCCAGCGACTGTCCGGATTGGCTTCGTGCCACGCTGTACACTTTTAAGAGCGGCCGTAATCTAGCATGGAAGGCTACCGAGCCATGGTCGATTTACTTCCCAGACTATGAAGAGTTTTTAACTGCCAGAAAAAGATATAGGAGAAGTGTTTTGACGCAGGTAAGGGAAGAGGGAGGTGAAAGGAAGATTGAACTGATAATTGACGAGCAACAACCAAAGCCAGTCCCGACTCAGCTCCCGATAACACTGTTGGGTGCTGAAAGATTGGCTGTGAGGGTGATTGCTGATGGACAGGGATTTCAATGGGATGGGACGCCGGAGTGGCGGGCGAAGGCTCTGAGACCAAAGAGAACGGTTGTCGGATATCTAATAGAGCATTGGGGCTGGCCCAGGTGACAGATGAACCTTTGTCTCTGCTTCGGCAGATGGAATGGAAAATCGGGGTTTCCTGCAATTCTCTTCGAAAAGACATATCCATCCAGGCTACGGCATGGGTTTGCAAGATCAGCATTGAGCAATCTACTCCCGCCTGCGACCAGTTCATAAGTCCTTGAGGCTTCCTTGTAATTCACACAGGGCTTCAAGGTTGTTTTCAAGGGTCCGATCGGCACAGAATGACTTCAAACTTTCCTTGCAAACATTTTAAAGACTTCCATGTCGTTTCCAAGGGTCCTTGCGCTTTTTATGCGAGAAACTGTAGTAGCCAGGAACTCTGTCCACGGATCAACTTGGACCGACGTTCGTCCTTGCAAACTCTTTAGACTCCCATGTCGTTTCCAAGGATCCTTGAGCCTTGTGTGCCAGAAATTGGACGAACCAAGCGTGTTTTACATGAATCATCTTGGACCGTCTTCCGTTCTTTCACAACGGTCATGCACAGGCGTGCCGATACCCGTACACCCCAGCAATCGATCCGGTATCTCAAGCTTGCCGACCGCCGACAGCTATTCGAATATAAAGAGACCCGCTGACACTTTCTGGAGATCACTTTATCTCCTTCGAGGCATTGCCTTCTGACACTGTTTCCATCGAAAACGAAGCGAATCCGTAACCTTGCCGACTGACCAAAAATTACCCGAATCAAACCTGAACCTCTCAGACCTCCCCCCACCATGGAACGCTTCACTTCCGCATACCGGAGAAGCCAATTAGTCCAGTGAATTCTAGGCCGAGCCGTTGTTAATTCGCCTCCATTGCGCTTGGCCGTGGTGGTGTTATTACTGCCACGTACTCAGATCCCGCCGGAAAGGCCAACAATGTTTCCGCACGATTTCCGGCGTCATCGCCATTTCGTAAACATCACCTAGGATACCACAAAAAAACCTCCAATCACATAACACTACTGTAGCCGATTGTTTATGCAAGACTGGACCAGTGTATTTGAGGGTGTCCAATTATAGTGCAGCATGATTGTCGGTCTTCCGAGGCATTTTAGGCTAGGCCCAATTGGGAAATTTGTATAGACTTACACTAAAGTCAAGAAAATGACTTCCCTTTACACATCCACTCGTCCTTTTGTCCGAGGCTATTTCAAATATTATATGGATATGCCAAGGCCAGTCCTGTCTTGACAGTCCTCGGAGTTGTTATCAGTACGCTTAAAGTTACAGATTTCGAGTTCAACTTTGCCACCTTGCGCTCCGGAATTCGACTCTCATTCCGAATGCCTGGTGAGCCCCAAGAAAGCCCTGACCTTTCGCACCCTGCACAAGCAAGAATAGATACATCCACCCAGAACACCGACCAATACGCCGAAGTATATTCCGACACAATCCATTCCGGATCCAATACGAGGATTAGACTCACACCATGTTACCTCTGTCAGAAAAAGTACAGGTGAACCTCCAAGGGCCAAGGGCCCAGCAACCAGAGCATAGGATTGCTCCCAATTTTCGCTCAACCATGCAAAGTGTCAATTTAGCGAGCAAATTACTGCACCTAGAAGCTCCTAATACCGGGTATACTAGGCCAAACTCCAGATCCAGGTGGAGATTCAAGCGCGTGTCTACCCCAGAGTCCCCCGGACTTACCAATTACTTACCCATGTCGGTATTGTGGGGATGAAGGGAAGTCCACAATGAGAATCAGCCACCCAAAGCCATTGGCTTGGTATCATTGGGGTTGTTGTCAGATTGTTGGTAGTCGCCCCCGACATTTCTAATACAGAGGGTATAACTATCTAGATAAATTCCTTGGAGTGTACGGTTCAGAGCTCTCACGACACTCCACACCAGTCCCGTCTTTTTGGGTTCTTTGATCAAGTTCTCGCCATTTTCAACAAGGCCCACAACGAAGCCACAAGCTTCAACATGTCTGATTCAAGTCTCCAAGCTGAGAAGGCTGCGGTAGGAAAGGTTGAAGATGTCGACGCCGAACTGGGTAGCAGGAACATCGACGAGGAGGAGGAGTACTCGTTCACGATTGGCAAGTTTCTAGCCATGCTGGTAATGTATCCCTCTCGTTCCCACCCTTTGATTCTGGCCTTCGCCATCCTAATTGAGATTGTTTCATTCTGGGAGTCCACAATCCGTAATCTCTCAAGAATCGATGATGCTTATTCTTCTGGTGGTTGTTGTTCGGAATCTAACGCGGAGACAGTCGTTCCAATTGGGTTACATGGCCGACGTCTTCCTAATCATCATGGTATCAACAATTCTCCGCGATATCAACGCAGACATCGGTAGGCGCAGCCACCGCGATACTCTTCGCCAATTATAAACTAAATGTGACAGGTCCGAGTCCGAATTACACCTGGGTTGCTGTGACTCCTGTCCTGGGCGCTGCAGTCATATCCCCCCTTATTGGCAGAATGAGTGATATCTTTGGCCGCAGAAACTTCCTCCTAGTGGGCAACACTCTTGCTCTGATTGGATGTGCAGTTGCAGCGACAGCGAAGAACATAAACACCGTCATTGGTGGCAGTTGCTTGGTCGGCCTTGGTAGTGGGTTGCACCAACTGGCGTGGGCTTCGCTGGCCGAAGTCGTCCCTAAACGCTCTCGATCTGTTGCTTCGGGTTTGTTCGAGACCACGCTGGCTATTGCCCAAGCCTTTGGTCCAGTCATTGGTAAGTCTGCATTCTCCATTTCTACGTCGTCAAGAGAATCGGATATTCTGTTGTCATATGAATGAGCTGGCACTGAACTGTGTTATCCAGGAGCTGCTATGGTTAAGTACGCGTCATGGAGAGCTGCATATTGGTTTCCTTTCGCTATGAACTGCACGGCGCTCCTCTTAGTCTTCTTCTTCTACCACCCCGTCAACCAGTACATCCACGAAGAGGGTAAGACGCCATGGCAGCAAGTGCTCGCGCTCGACTGGATTGGCACCTTTCTCCTGGTCTCCGGCTTGCTCCTATTCCTCCTGGGCATCACCTTCGGAGGTGGCCAATTCCCATGGTACGTCCTCTCCAACACCACTGCCCATCCTCATCCCGCTAACCATCACCCAGGAAATCCGCCGGCACACTCGTTCCCCTCTGCATCGGCTTTGTCATTCTCGTGATCCTCGGAATCTACGAAGCCCACGTAAAACTCACCTACCCGATCTTCCCGCCCGAGATCTTCCGTGACGTGCGTGGCTTCACCGTGGTCGTCGTCAGCGTGTTCCTTGTTGGCATCATCTACTACAGCACTGCCGTCCTTTGGGCGGAACAAGCCGGTGTCCTGTTCACTTCTGATCCACTCAAAGTGGGCTGGTATGCCTCCGCAACGGGCATGGGCGGCCTGTTGTTCGGTCCCGGCGTCGGTTTCCTATTCAAGAAAGCTGGACATGCGCGCATTCTCATCACCATCACCGTCGGGATCTTGGCTCTGTGCACAGGTCTCCAGGCCATCGTCAGTGAGTATCCCCTCGCACTCTTTCTCCCAATGAAACAGTCTAGTAACCAGGCCTCGCAGCTCCCGGATCCCACATTGCCAGTACCATCCTCGTTGTCCTGATCGGTGGCTCCCTCGCCTCGGCAAACATCTTCCAAACCACCATCGTTCAACTCGTCGTGGCCCACGAATACATCGGTGTCGCCACCGCCCTCGTCACTACGGCCCGTAGCATTGGCGGCAGCGTCGGCACCACAATCTACACCTCCATTCTCACCAACCGCCTGACCCACTACATCCCCATCTACATGGCCAAGCCGATGGCCCTCGCCGGCGTGCCGCTGAAATCCATCCCGGGCATCATCGAGGCTCTGACAACCGGCAACGTCGCCTCCCCTGCTTTAGCTGGGATAACGCTATCGCAGCTGAGCGTTGCTGTTGAGGGGCTGAAGCAGTCGTTCGCGCATTCGTTCCGCATTGTTTATCTCGTCACTATTGCGTTCGGCGCCGCGGGCACGATCTGTGTCGCGTTCACAGCTAATGTGGATCATCTCATGACGAGCAAAGTCGACATCAAACTGGAGGAGGGCGCGCACATACACGGCGCGGTGGACACGGGCGAGGGACACATCATCAGGCATGAGGAGTTCCATCGCAAGGAATAAGCGGACATGCCACTTTTGAACAGCGTGCAGTGCATTGTATATAGTTTGCTGTGGCACGGCTTGGGCGAATTTGAAGCGTCCTAAAAGCATCTACTGGGACAGAATGTAGGATGTAGGCTATAACGAACAGGACATGCATGACGACTCACTTGTTTGCATAATGAATCTTTTTTTTTTTTTTTTTTTTTTCCCGAGATTTGAAGCATCGCACTTCAACCTTTGGAACTGTCTGTTAATAGTGATCACCCATCTTTTGAACTTGCTCCCATCCCCATCCCTATCCCTATCCCTATCCCTATCCCCCGAAACAAACCCCCCACCAACCCCCAACCCATGACAACCTCATCCCACCTAGAAAGTCACAAGACCACGACCAGCAAGTGCCACAAAGAGTCCGTCACTCGACCGCCCCCAGTCTCGGTGGTTCTCGCTCCCGCACGCTCCCGCACGCTCCTCTTCCCTGACCCTGACACCCACGGCCACAAAATTCTCCGCAGCCTCGTATGTCCCTAGAAGGAAGGCTAGTGCACCCGGCGCTAGCTTCCCCCTT
>KV745148.1:0-38081 GCA_001692735.1 Lepidopterella palustris CBS 459.81 | reverse complement strand
CTTAACGCCGACCTTAACACCGACCTCAACACCGTGCTGAGGCTAGTAATGTATGACTTCACGGCGATGAGAAGGTACTGTGGGTAGAGTTGTCAATATTTGGAACGCTTTGGGACAATTTAGGAGGCCCGAGGCCTGACACGGTGCTAAGATTCGCGATAGGCCAACCTATATTCCTGTCGTCGTTCTATATTCTTAATTCAAATGGACGTTCACAGATAACTACTAGGCCTAGAAAAGAGACGTAAATATCTAATCCTAAGAAAGCTTTACGGATCCGCTGCGCACAAGAGTTAGGGTTAATAATTAGGGCCTGCTTATCACTTAGCTTACAGAATAGAGGGCGTTATTGATATAATACACGGCAAGCTATAGAGATCTATAAACGATATACAAGAGGTAGTACGGGCAGTAGAGGTGCAAGGAGAAGCGCTTGCAGAAGCATAGGTGCAGTCACAAAATGGCTAATGTGTACTTACTACTATACTAAAACTGTTAATATAAAACGTTGGGAATGCAGGAATTGAAGATAGGCAGCTTTTAAAACATCTTAGGGGCGATTAAGGGCGATTAGGAGGCAATTTAGAGGGTATACTTAAGCCGGATAACTTAACACTATACCAAACCTCGTAATAGCTACTAGCTACTTTTATAGGCTTTAATATATTAATATTGTAAATATTGTTGATATATTTTAATATCAGCCGATTCAATTAGGCCTCTGATTAGCCGGCTTCAATTCAATTCAATTGTACCCCTTCGTTGATTGAATTGATTGATTTGTAACCCTGACCCCCAATCCAAGCGGCACCAAAACCGCGGTCACAACCTGGCAGACCAACTCAGCTATCTGCGACCAATGTGGCATCTCTCAGTTCTTCGAATGAAAGTCCCGCTCCATGGTACGCCTCGAGCCCAAAACCCACCGCAGTCCGCCCTGGGACTAGCCGAGCGTTTATATGGAGAACGCTTGGGAACGAGAAACCACCATAGCTAAGTCCGCCATGTGTGATAAAACTTGACGATCGCCAAAGGCACTCAATCTGAACAAATGATGGGATTATTCTTATCAGTTGTTGGACACATATCGTGCAAGAGGCGAAGCCACCGTTGTTCGAGAGCCCCGGGCCAAAGGATGTAATCCTGGGACGCAAGTCGAAAGAAGGAAGGGGCCCACTTCTACGAGGCATCGTGGAAGCATAGCCCAAGTGCTATAAATGCGTGCAGGAGCTCGTAAAATACAAGGTCGCTGTCAACCTCTGCCGTATCCGAGGCGGGAAATCTGCTCCTTATCTTACCACCAAGAATCCTAGTTTTAAAAAACTACAACATGGCAGTTTGTGATTCGGCCTACGCTGGAGCCCACCTGAAAAGGAGAGACGAGATCGGAGACACGCCCTGAATCAAGGTGTTTGCAGGCTGAGGCTCTAGAGTCCCACAAAGCGCGATGCTTTTAGCGTGCTTGCTCAAATCCACCATCAACGGAGGCACGCGACATGGAACGCCCTCCACACCGCTCCAACTTGCCATCCGCCGCAGACACCCCATCGCCGTAGGGATACTGACTTACCGAGGCGCCAACGTCAACGCCAAGGACGAGTCTTCCATGACGCCATTGCTATTAGCCGCTAAGCAGTGGCGATGAGAGCTGAACTCTGGCCCAGAACAGCGCGGCGATTTCCTTCTAACAGATTTGGTTGCAGATGGTTCTATAACACATCAAAAGCCCTTGTCGATGAAACAGGAAGATCCCTTAGCCGCACAGAATTGCTACAAGCTGTAAGCTGCCGGGGCTTCTTCAGCTGTCGCGCAGCTGCTCGACCACGATGTGGATCCAGAAATCATGCAGAGGCTTCTTCCACGCTGCGGCAAAGACTGGCTGGTTCAAGAGGATCGGAATATTATTGATACCGCTCTTGCTACTACCGGCAAGGGCTTCCTGGTAGAGCTCCTTCACATGGGACTTAATCCTGATGCTTCGGTATTTCGAGAGCGACCACTTCTCCACCGCGCAGCATCCAGTGGCAATTTCTCAATCGTCGCTTGCTCGATCGATGCTGGCGTTACTCTAAACACTACGGATGAAAATAATGTAGATGCATATGCCTATATCATTTCTCTGGGCTATACTACTATTGCTAACTATCTGCGAGAAAAGGCAAAGTTGAATTGAGAAATAAAAATATGAAGTAGATTTTAGTTGCCAGACCTCGTTTGCTTGGATCGGCTTTAGAATTCGTTAATATAATTTTGAATGCTCCTAAAAAGCAAAGGTTATATGCTACAGAGATCTACAGAGATATCCTTCTGTTTCTAATCTAGTCATGGTGGTACGTCCTAAGTCTATATGTACAGTAAGAAGACCTACCAATCCAGCTGGACAAACTAATTTACTTGTCCTTGGTACGATATCTCTAGAGACGGATCAATGTCGGCCCGATTAGAAGGGGATGACCGAATAACTGTCGTACGCGTCCTTCACTAGCCGTTGACCTACCCCCTTTAGCAGTTACCCATAATTTGGGAAATCGTTACCTGACCGCCGTTCCTTCTAACGCCTGAATCGTGATGGCGCATCCAAAAGCGCCCTGATGAAAAACTGAAAAAAAAGTACCTCCCCAAAGTCATCATCCCCATGTTTCAGCCATGCAGCCATCCGGTCATCATAAAACTGCCGATGCGTGCATATTGGCCGATCTTGCATTACCCCTATTCTCCGCCACACTAGCTCGATCGTGCTCCACACACCAGCCAGTTTTTTTTGTGATAATCAGCCTTTTACTATCATTACTGCTCACGCTCACTCTATCTTCTTCGACGCCACCCTCAACAATGGCTCGCCTAGAAAAGCCGTCCGGTCTCAGCGCCCTCTCATCCAAAATATCGACCCGTGCCGCCTGCCCAGCTGGAGTTTGTTCTCCGCTTCGGGAAGCAGATTGCATAGACGTCAGCTGGAAGGCGTTATGGGATTTGGACGAGTGCTGGGTGCTAGGGTCGCCAGCGAACGAGCTGGATTGTCGGTTAGATGTGCTATAGGATTTGCCGAAAGGTCGGAGGAATGGACCAAGTCCGGAAATGGTGATCGCCATAATAGAGTACCCAAGCTGCCATTGGGTCGCGACAGCGGAGGAGGCGGCTGAGAGGGAGGGATTGGAGGAGGTGAGGGTGAGGCGAAGATAGTAGAGGCGGACGGCGCAGGCGACGATGACGCTGGGAGATTTGTTAACAAAAGCTGAAATTTGAAGTGGCGGATTTAGTATACTGACGGGAGCCGAGCGCTGAATGCTCCTACAACGATGGCTTTGGATCGGATGCCCATGTTGAGTCCAGCAACAAGATAAATGGAAATGAAGAAGATGGCGAATTCAGTGACAATGTCTAACGCGCCGATGGCTTGCCATCGTGTAAACTAGATAGCAATTAGCTTAATAAGTTGGATGAAGAAATTTCTTCGGAGACGTACAAGATTCGGACACTGTTCAGGTCCTTCAACCCAGAAGCTGAGAGGGCTGCAACGCACTGAAATCAGGATAATAGACATGACAGCCCATATCGCGGAGAGAGCAAGGGTCCCCCACGATGCAATCGCATGGCCGCGACCTGGAGTCAACCGCAAGTACAGGAAAATTATCGCGCTTTTGGAGAGTAGTAGTGTCAAGATGTAGAGGACCTGTGAGGCAAATTCGCCCTGCAGAATGCGTTAGAGGTGGACAGCAGAATGAAGCCGAGCGATGGAAACTCGAGAGTTGAAAATGTGTCTTGGAATCTGGTAGGGGAAAAACATAAACAATATGTTGTGCAGCCGATCGCCGATTATCTCGCGTGGGATTTGCGCCATGTGCGCGGGTATCTTGAGGATCTCAGTACCTTGCCGATCCGTTTCAGATCAACCGCTGTCAAAACAACTCCAGTATTTCCGAGCCCGTCGTCAGCTTGGTGAAATACGATGGCAGATTGGATTGTACCGAAAACCTGTCAGATATTAGCAAACATTGGGAAAAAAAAATTAAAATAAAAAAAGGCAAATCGATCGTACTGTTGCTGCTCCAAGAAAGGAGTCATCCAATTTCCACTCCTTAACTTTCAGTCGAAGATGGAGTCGAATAAAAAAACACGTCCAAACAAAGGCCAGAGTCAGGCCTGTGATGACCACTACCAGGCCACGCTTGTCGTCTGGAGTAATCTGATACGGCGGCGGCACAACTTGGGTTGACATAACGAAGAATGATGGTTGATGATAGTGGAAATGGAAGGTCCCAAGCGATACTTAAGATTCTAGAAGGAACAGCATATCGAAGTCAGGCATGGGCGGATCCACCGTGTTATTGGTGATGGCTGCAGATGCCAATTGCACCACGTCGGCTGTCGAAAAGGCTTATCCTGTCATCCAAATGAAAGTAGTCCGTCCCACAAGTTCCATGTTCCTGGATTGCGCAGGTCCGCCTGGAAACCATGACTCGAGGCAGCCAAGCAGACAAAGATGCTGTTCCCGGCACGCTCGAATGGCAAATACAAATAATTCCTGTCACGAGGGGACTTGGTGGGGATATTTCGACTTTTGCGGTTGAGTCAATGTCCAGATTTCTGCGTGTCTTGGGAGGAACGGGCTGGTATGCTAGGAGAATGTGGGTCGGCCAATTCAATGCCGAGTCAGAGTGGAAGCAGAGAGGCAGAAATCGCCGAATTGGGGTCGCTATTGGACTGCACGCCAAAGCTGGGAAGCTCTAATTTTTCTGTGGCGTCCAACAAGGCGTTCGTGACGGAGAGATCGCGGAGCTCTCACGCGACGGCTCCAGGTATTCGGTCAGAGGCGTCCCATATCCCGCATTCCGCCTATTACTTGCCGCATCCTCTCGTTGAGCGGGCTTATCTGGGGCGTCGAGAAGGTGTAGTTTGTCAGTTGATGTTGATGGTGATGCAGACGTTGATGTTGATGTTGATGTTGGTGTTCATGGTTGGCAGGGGGTTCATCTTGAAGATCGATTGCGCATGGGAATCCATGGGAAACTCCAACTACCCGGGCATCCCACTTCCTGGGCTTCTGGCACTCGCCCTTATACCGCCATGGCGTTTTCAGTGCGAGTCATGAACACGATTGGGACGCCGTCTCCTGATATTCATCCTTTGAAAAGATAGCGTGCGTTAAGACGGGAAGCACGGTGGACGATGTTCAGAGGATGTAACCAGTCATATCAACCTTTGCAATACCGTCTGCTTTTTTTTCCCCATTCTTTGCAGCATTTGCGGGCTTCTATGCAGCATTCGCGCCCATTATTCATTCATGATGAGTTCTTCAGCTTCTCTGGGTGTTATTGCTCATGAACATCACAAGGTTGAGCAGGAGAGTTCTGTAACGGCAATTCCCAAGGAACATAATTATGACGACGAAAATTCTGGAGACAGCTATCATGAGTACAACAAAGGATATACCCAGAGTGATCGAGCTGATATGACACGTATGGGCAAGGCTCAAGAACTGAGGGTACGTCAATCGGCGAACTTTCAATAATTACCTAGCTGACACGAGGTCTACTAGAGAAACTACCGTCCACTATCAGCATTGGCTTTTACTGTCATTCTCCAAGGAACATGGGAGGTTTTGATGACGTGAGTACCCTATAAAGCACCACTGCTGAATGGAAGGCTCATATTATTATTTAGAGCAACAACCCAGGGACTCACGGACGGCGGCTTAGCCGGACTGATCTGGTCATACATTTGGACTTTTGCTGGCTTTAGTCTAGTTATGGCCTCATTAGCTGAGATGGCATCGATGGCGCCGTAAGCATCACCAGGCCCACTCGACAGAGACCAACTCATTTAAGTTTTGTGAACAGGACGTCTGGTGGCCAATATCATTGGGTTTCGGAGTTCGCTCCTCCGCGATTTCAGAAGATCATGAGCTACTTCATTGGTAACGGGCTCTATGGCCACCAAAACCGATACATATTCTAACGAGCTCCAGGATGGATGTCTACATTGTCTTGGCAAGCAGGAACGGCATCCGGGCCATTCCTCGTAGGGACCTTAATACAAGCTTGCGCCATTGTAATGTACCCCGACTATGCTCCCAGAAACTGGCAAGGAACATTGATGGTCATGGCTGTCACTGTTATCGTATGGTTCCTCAATATCTGGGGAGCCAGAGCAATGCCAATCTTCCAGAACCTAATGCTTGTCATCCACGTTTTCGGATTTTTGACCATAATTATCGTGCTGTGGGTGCTGGCGCCCCGAAATACTGCCAAGGTGACCTTTACACAGTTCACCAATGACGGTGGTTGGAGCTCTATCGGATTGAGTCTCATGGTCGGACAAATATCTGGCATATATGCCTGCATCTGTTCGTATAGTTCTTTGAGCAACCTGTATTGCGAATGCACTGACGATATTCGCAGGCTCCGATGCAGCGGCGCACATGTCTGAGGAGATAAAAGACGCTGGCGTCACTGTTCCTCGAGCGATGGCCGGCAGCTACATATTAAACGGATCTCTTGGACTCATCTTCCTCATCTCATACATGTTTATGATGACTGACCCCGAATCCGCTCTCAACGACCCTACAGCTTATCCTCACATCTGGGTAATCTCCATCGAGTTCTTCGGGTGTCTGCTCAAATACTTACTCCACCATCTGCCAGGTCTTCCGACAAGCCGTTTCACCTAGCGGCGTCGTTGCCCTCAACATCATCCCCACCATTCTCATCTTCGCCGGCACTGTCTCCTTCAACCTATCCACGTCTCGCCAGACCTGGGCGTTTGCGCGAGACAATGGCCTCCCCTTCAGCGACTGGATCGGCAAGGTGGATCCTAAGCTCGAAGTCCCCGCAAATGCTGTAACGGTGACATGTTTCATCACAATCCTGCTCTCCCTGATCAACATTGGCTCCAACGTAGCATTCAACGCGAGTGAGCACCCACTCTTTCATAGCCAATGGGCATATATTGACGATTCCAGTAATCTCTCTCAACGTCGTTTCCCTAATGATAACTTACACGTTCTCCATCGGCTGCGTACTTTGGCGCCGCATCTACCACCCCGAGCTCTTACCCCGATGCCGCTGGAGCCTCGGACGCTGGGGCATTCCTGTCAATGTTGGCGGCTTCCTGTATTCCATCCATGCGTTTTTCTGGTGCTTCTGGCCCAACTCTACGCCCGTTAGTGTGACGTCTTTCAACTGGGCGGTGGTAATGTTTGTAGGTGTTGCGCTTATAAGCATGATTTATTATATTGTCCGAGGAAGGCATGTTTATAGGGGCCCGGTTGTGCTGGTGGAGGGATGGAAAGTGGAATAGGCACCAAGCTGGCTCCAGGGAGGAGTGGATCGCACGTACATGTACTTAACACTTTAGAGCAGCATGCATAAAATGAAGTCAAGTTTAGGAATCAAAATTGATGCTCGGCTGACATGTGCTAAATAACAAACCCTTCCGATTGATTGCGTCGACTCCTATACGCTGCAATTGTCATCCTCCTTCTAATCGTCTGACAAATCTTCATGTCAACCGGATTCCGTTCTTGCATCTCTAGCTTGGTAGGGAACCTGTGACAGAATGATAGATATCTGTACCATGGGGTGATTTTGCCGATGTTGCCCTAAGGTAGATGGCCACGGAGAGATGTGTGATGCTTTGTATTGGGGCAATCCTATCAATAGGTAGCCGCCGCCGACTTCATCACTAAAATAAGCCCAACATACGACGTAGATCATAGTAGAGAGTTCCACGCGAGTATGTCTTTCTGTCGATAACCAGCAACAAAAGTACTATTTTTGGACTCTGACCTATACAATTTTTGTCACCAATTTCCCTTGGTTACCGCCTTCAAAAAGCATCATCCAGGTCTTTGGAATATCCTCGAATTTTGTTGGTATGACAGTTTCGCTCTTTGGCCCAATATCAATCTTCCCCTCCTTAGCATTCTTCACTAGAACCTTCAGCATATCGCCGGATTTCCCCGCCGTAACCGCATCCGTTACGATAAATCCCTTAATCTCTAACCGATTCATAATGATTTCGAACCAGTTCTTCAAACCTGTCGGGTCACCACCCTTATTGTAATCTGCAATCGCACCGCACGCAGCGACGCGGCCATAACGCTTGAGCCTGGTGAGCATCAGATCAAGAATCTCGCCGCCAACATTATCGTAGTAAACTTCCACGAAGCCGTCGGTGGCCTTCATCAGATCCTTTTTGAACGACTGCGATTTATAGTTCACACAAATGTCGGCACCTAGTGATTCGACCCAGCGGCACTTTTCGTCCGATCCGGCGATCCCAATCACCTTCTTGCACCCAATGATCTTCTTCGCGACTTGTACAACCATAGATCCTGTCGCCCCGGCAGCTCCACTGACCACGATCGCATCATCGCTTGTTGCCCGCACCACATCGGTAAGGCCATAGTATGCCGTCAGCCCAGGCCCGCCCAGTGCGCCAATGAAATAAGTAGGGCTCAGCCCGTCTCCAGTCTGAACTGGCCTACATTCCTTTGCATCCAGCACCGCATATTCAACCCAACCCGTAGTTGCAATGACCAATGTTCCCTTGGGCAGTTTGGCCACCTTGGACTCTACGACCTCGCTGACGCCATATGCACGCATAGGTGTGTTGATGGGCACAGGCGGAGTGTACATGCGGGCTGGATCAGCGTCTTTTTGGATCCAACCACGCTGCGCAGGATCATTCGAGAGGTACAGAACGCGTAGAAGAACTTGGTTCTCGCTCAGGGGTGGGAGGGTCGCATTGACTAGCTTGAAGGTGGCATTGGAGCCGGAGAAGACAGGGTCGTTTAGAGGTGGGTTGGCTAGAAGCCATTGGCGAGTTTCCTGTTGTGCCATGGTGGCTTATAGCGTCAATGAAGGAAGCTTGAAGGTGAATCTAATAATCAAACGACCTGTGCAGCTTTGAGGAATCAGACTTGGTGAGGTAGTGTGGCTGCGGAGGTTTCCAAGGATTGAGGGAGTACAGTGATATATACCCTCTTATTAATCGGCGATATCATTATAAATCCAGGCAGCAGGCATCCGCGGACAGCGAACTTTCCTGGAACTCCGTTGGTGAATACTACGCAGGCAGGTACCTACTAGGTAGGCAAGAGCGACTGTTGGGTCGTACAAGAGCGACTCAAGCGGGAGACATTCCAAGTTTGCTGACAAACACATATTTTTGCCTACCCTAGGCAGGTGACTTGATGGTGGGGGTCGATGGGCGGGGTGATCTTCAGACCAAGTACCGAGGCTTTGCTCGTTACCCTCATCAGACAGCCAAGCAATCCAGAAAGCAGATACAAGAGTGGATGTTTTATGGGGGATCCCCAAACCCTCCAGCCTCGCGTTGTTCGAGTAGCATGTTGTGTTCCGTTACCTTTTTGGTGTGTGCCTGCGGGAACCACCTATAAGTCCTTGGGGAAAGCAGATATCGGAATCGATGGCTGGTAGAGGCCTCGAATTCTAGTCCCATAATATGTTTTCATGCACCACGCGGCTTCGGCTGAATGGCCACGACTCAGAAAGTATTCTCGAGCAAAGCGAAGCGGAAGCATCGTTCCGAAGCGTCCAGTAGAGCCTGCTGATGGCTGACAGCTGAAGGGTATGCTCTGGCAAATGAGAGTCGCATACATGTAGAGCTCCTGCTCGAGGTCTGACCGTTGTGCCGTGGTCATGGGATGGAGCTTTTGGTTGATGTTCGAACGATTACATTTGAGTACGAGCATCGTGGTCCAGCAAAGAATATAGGTGTTTGCTGTCGCGTAAGAAGGAAAGGAGAATGCAGTTTTATAGGTCTTGTCGTTGCACATATCTGTGAACATATCGATCGAGTCTAGATCAACAATCTTATAACGAAGGCCATTCCGGTGAAAGGCAGAGAGCCAGGTCAGCATTCGTTGTTCAAGCGTCAAGAACTTCAATAGCACTGCTTCCACCTGTTTGGAAGGGACAGTTGGTGCTGACAACTTGTCTGAACTTTCCAGGAGCCTGGGAACCTCGATAGCGATGTCCATTAGAGCTACCCATGGGTCGGTTTTCGAGATTTCAGATGTCACTTGAAGCCAGTCTGCTTCGTCCAAGAATATCGCCTTACGTCCAACAAGACCAATACAGAACTGTGAATATTATTAGCAGAATCCGTAGAAGCTGGAACAGATCGCAATACCGAATTGTAACGCGTGCCGTTGAACACAAGAAGAGCAAGCTTAGATTTGATGGTGACAGGGCCACGGCTATTGAGAAGTTGTAGGATGCCTTGCGTATGGCTTAGGAATCCCGTCCCGCCAGAATTTCCTAGATAGATCTAAGAAGAGTACCAAGTCGTTAACTTTAAAAATATATGCAGTCATAAATCTGTGGAGTCGTCTGTACCTCAAAGATACCAAGCAAATACGTAGCCAAAAGTGTCTCGTCATCATTGGTTGCGTCTCGTACTGATAGCGACTTGATCAACTGGCTCAAGGCAGTGCCGTATAGTGATCTGCTCCTATGGACCAACGGGGCGTCCCTGTAGGTGCTGGCGAGCTGAGCCGCACATACCGCATCAATCGCTGACGGCAGAGCTTCGCGTCGAGACGTTGCACTTGGTAAATTGAATATTATAGCAGACGGAGGCGTCAATGCTTCGAACTTGTCCGCTGGTAGAAAAGCAGACATGAAAGAGTTGAGAAATTGCGCCCGATTGGCGGCTCTTGATGACACTTGACGCGGAACTGCCGCTGTCACAAGTTCTGGTCTTCTTTCTGACATGACGACAAGATTCATTTGCCCATGGCCATCAGAGTCTTCCGAGCCGTTTGTTGATTGAGCGCTGTTTCCAGCTTCTCCCAAATTTTCGGTTCGTTCAACGCCTGCATCGTAGTTGTACAGGATGAAAGTCTTTTCAGGCCGATATCCGGGGCATTTGACGCTGCGGCGAGTACAGGTATTACATGAAGGTTTGGCTTCATCGCACTTCACTTTGCGTTCTCTGCAAGCGTAACATCCAGTGGAACGCTTTGGCATCAGGCACCTCGACCGCCTCGTTCTCAGGGTTAATTCCAGACAAGAAGGATAACTGTCACACAGGAGTGATACGCAAGTGTGTTCGGTTAGGTATAATTTGGATGAATGAGACAGATTGAAAGCTTCAGAAATAGTGATTCGAAAGAACAGAGCTGAAGAACGACATGCTTGTCCAGATGAGCGTTGGGGTTCCGCATTGCATTGGATTTCAGTGTTGGCGATCAAACCTTGGGAACCTTGTCAATGCAGGCGGCCACTAGGGCGTAAGGCTGCCTTAGCTTCTGGGCAACAAGGCAGCACACCTATCTTTTGCTCCCTCACCCACCTCAATATCATCGCGGCGATACATACCAACAGTCCAACATTAAAGTCAACTCCCAGAAGCTTCTTTTCGCAAGGTTGCAGGCCCCGCGGGGAGGAGTCCTCTCGCTGCGCGAGAGTCTGCTTGCGCATGCTAACCTCAACCTGAACTCCAACGGCTACAATCCTCTCCTCCCTTACGCTTAACTTCAGCGGCTGTCACACTAAGTAAATACCAGGGCTTATGGCTCCTTAAAAGTCGCACTCCGGTTTCCCTTCGAACAAACTCCCTTTTAGACACCACGACTAAGCCAACGTGCATGGCCATGCAAGGAGCAAATCCTGACCTTCCTCAACCACACTGCCCGCCCTACGACCTTGGAGATAGTGGCAACGATTAAGAATACAAATATGCATTATCTCGGAGTTAATGTCTTGGCAGTGTCCAAATCGAGGCACAGGCAGAGAAACCTACAGGATTGGGGTTTCATATTATGCGTACTGTCGATACCACTCTGGAATGTCAACTCTAATCTGGCATTTCCACAAGTAGTTTAGGTAGCTTATATCGAATAAAAGGCTAGGGAGACCTTTTAGAGCTGTAGACAGAGAGATCAACCGCAGCATTATATCTATTGATATAGCCACGAAGGCTATACGCTAGGCATGGCTGAAACTGCTATCTCTTCTGAGATATCGCTGGATTGAAAGATATTAGAGGTTGCAATTAAGAATATTTCATGCTGTCAGAAACTTTTATGTCGTAGCATTGAATTCTCGCATTGATTGACCTCGTATGATCTCTTACGAAGTACAGATTTTGTTGCCGAGGAATATACTATTAAGCATCCCTCCGTTGAGTGTCGAAGCAGGCATCATTCATATCCACCGCAGTGAGCCCATTGGCTGATGTTTCGACTTATAAACTCACTGATACTGAAGCAAAGGCAAGAAACATTCATCTTTCCGCACCAAGTAGCCATCATCGGAAGCTTGTTGACATTCATGAAAAGTCGAGTCGCATAGGTGGTCCGCAGTAGTACCTTAATCGTTAAGATGGGTACCGGTGGCCACCTCGCAAGGGTCTGGTGCATAGCTGACTGTACAATATTCCCAGTCCTCGTCGTTCTGAATCTCGTGTTTGAACGAGAGTGCATTGTAGATGTTAGCAAATCGAAATTCTATGAAAGTACGCTACGGATCGAATTAGTGAAGGACAGCGGGGAAAACGAGATTTGATGATGGGGAGTAACTACGGGCCTTAAACCAGCGACCGTCGCTAATATAAACGCTATTCGAACATTGCGTTCCCGGATTACATCCGAAAAGACACGATTTAGTAATAAAGAGGAACACTGCAGTTTGGAGAGAGAGGAAAATTAGATTCATGAACTTACCCCTTTCTCGGTTTCTCCTTTCACGATTTTATCAACCTCTCGATTCTTGCCACGGGCGATGCGAAAAAGGGTTGACTCTTTCCAGTCTTCGTCGGCATCCACACAGCGAATGCATCGCGTTGCGCCCGCCTCGATTAAAGTTTGGAGTAGGTCATTGACAGAGTTGGGGCCAGGTCCCCTATCAACGAAGATAGAACATTTCTCACCCGGTATCTGAACGCCATTGGCGGTCCCTTCAAAGTACTTTTCGAATCCCTCTGCTGTCATGAATCTGACGAAAGCCGTGGGTTTACCTGGATCGAGGTGAAAGATTTCGACTCTACCACCCCAGACTAAAGATTGGAGCTTATTGATTGTGGATATCGAAGAGACGCCCTTAATACAAGCGATTCGACATTGGGCGGCTAACATGAATGTCAATAATCGGCTTTCCTTAGTTGGGAGTAAGTCTTACGCTTCTCTCTTTTTGCTTGCTCTGGCCACGCAGCGAACTTTTCGATTACTGGGCCTTTCGTATCCACCACATGTGTCTGTGCATTATTTTTCGCTGGCGGCAGGATGCCAGCTGAAATCGTTGCGGGAGTCGGAGAAACCACAGAAGTTGACTTGGTAGTCGAAGTGTCGCCAGCTGGTTTAGGTGACGTATATGTGGACTTATCACTGTCGCAAGCAGGCCTTTCCAAGACTGCTAGCACGGCATTTGCTAAGCCAACAACTTCATCCATTTTAATACTCAGGAACTCCATTCCAACAAGCCTTGCGCACAGGTTGAGGAAGTCTCCCTGGTTTGCTCTGAGGACATGGTAGATGGCAATACCCGTAATCTGTTTCCCTTCGTTCCGAGGGAGGTCATTCAAGTATGCGGCGGCTGCACTCACATATTTCTTTTGTTCGTCTTCCGAAGAAATGTTAGCAGGCTCTCGTGTGGATGTCACTGAGATCCGAAGTTCTTTCGCAACATTTTTGATGACGTCCGTTGTGAATGGCTTCCCTTTGTTCTCGGGAAGGGAGTTTAGATACTGAGCAGCTAGAGTCACATACTGCTCTGCTATATCTTCTGTTGCTGACACTGACTTCTGGACTTCAGCTTCGGATGGCTCGTCGGTGCTCATAAATGGATCACGCGTTGCTCGAGCTGCTGACGTAAGGGTGGGAATGTCGACTGCGAGACCGTGGTTCTTCGTAATCGGGCTGCATTTAGTGACCAGCAGAGTCTTTGCAGTGGTATTGGGTATAGCCCCATTTGTATCTAATTTTTTAACAGACGAAGCTGTAGAAGAGTTCTGAATGGTATTTTTGACGACTGGCTTCACCAGCAGCGGCTGATCTCTTGCTGCGGACGGGGAGCCTGTCAGTTCCGCCAAAGCCGTCAGTTGGGAATATTTCGCATCTAAAGCAGCTTCGATATCGTCTAAGGAAAATGTGCCTGAATCAGACACTTTGGCGTCTTCCGGGGGGTTCACGCTGTCGTCCAAGAGATTTTTCTTACCGCGCAATTGCTCTTTGTTCTCGTCCACTTGCGGTGTGGGTTCTCCTTTTGCTTTTGAGACAATCTTGACCGCAGATCTCTTGATGAAACTGGTTTTTGGTATAGGTTTTGGAACGCTGAGAGGTTCATTCCAGACCGAATTGGTTGCGCTTTGGATGGCGTTGTGGGGTGGTACACCATGATGTGGCATCGCGTAAGAAGGCAGAGGAGGCAGCCTGTGAGACGGAGATACCTGGGCCATGGCATTCTTCGCAGGAGGAGAGTAAGTGGCAGAGTCAGAGTTCGTATTCCTCTCTGCAAGGTTCGATTGTGGGGCGCTCCTTGCGTCTTGGGAAGTGTAAGTAGCAGCCGATATCATGGACGCGGCGGGGCGTGCAGCAGGAGGCACTGGACGAGATTGCGGTGGGCGAGATTGCGGCGGACGAGATGGCAGCCGAGGAGCAGAAGTGTCGAAGGCATATTTATATGACGCGAGTGTACTTGGTGGTGCGGGACAAAGAGCAGCTGGTCGCGAAGGAGCCGATGACGGCGGAGTTTGCCCATTCGTGTTGACAGAAGGACGCTTTGGCGCATCGTGCAGCTGCGCGTATTTTGACTGCTGCATTTTTTCTTCACCTTCGACGACTGTCAGTAACCTATGATAACTTGGGATTGGTAGATGGAAGGTAATCCGGTTACCGGTTGACGGCCACGAAGACTTTTCTTACCTGGAGATTGTCCTGATGATACCTCGATCAGTGTGGGAACCTTCTTGGGCAACTTAACCTTGCTGGTCGACTCAGTCATGCTGGCCGACCCAAGGCGCATCGATTGGGCGTTTTCTGGAAGTTAAGATGAGCTGGGAAGAGAAAGGCGGGCGGCGTTCGTTGTTGTGGAATACTTTTGGAGTCGGTGAAGCGGGAGGATGAAAGACTGCCTCAATCACGACCACGTGAATGCAAGAAATCAAGACAGTAAATTGAACTTACGCCGAAGCGATAATTTCAGGTCCTTCAAGGCTGAGGTGCACAAGTCTAAGCGGGAGAAATAACTTTGCAAAGATTCTGGATGATAGGACGTGCTGTTGGCCGCAGGCGCTGAAAATGAGGGTTGACCGGCAACAGTGTCCATGATTGCGAAAATAGGAGGACAGCCGAGAGGTAGATGCTGAGTGGCCTCAAGACCTATAATGAGCAACCTCTAACTTTCAAGACCTCTGGATTTGGATGAACAGAAATAGGACGGATGCAGGTAACTGACGAGGATCTATGAGAGTCTGGGTTTTTCTTCTTTCCTTAAATCCTATGACTGCCTCAGATCAGAGCCCAGGCAGCGCACGCTCCATGAGGTTGTTTACATTGTACTGAATGCAGATGGCTACTACTGTGAGAAATCAAACAGGACCCGGCACTCTTTTAGAGTCCTCACGA
Source organism: Lepidopterella palustris CBS 459.81 (assembly GCA_001692735.1). Lineage (NCBI taxonomy): Eukaryota > Fungi > Ascomycota > Dothideomycetes > Mytilinidiales > Argynnaceae > Lepidopterella > Lepidopterella palustris. Next base: position 22,492 of record KV745148.1, on the reverse strand, counting down.
TTTTCATATCTCGTTCATCTTGGGGGTCTCCGAGCCTGCTAGCCTACTTTCCAGGCAATGTACTTCACCTACCTAATTAATCAAGAAGCATAATATCACGAATTCTTATCCTGTACAGTATTCCTGGGTACAATTAAGGAGCTCAAGAGTAATGGAGATGATGCGTTCTTTCATGGGTTACTCTCAGTCTCCATGACCATTCTTAAGAGCTCGAGAGTAAGGAAGGCTAGAATATTAGCATGGCGGGATCCCGGGCATCTGGGTGGTTCTAAAGTCGATTGCGAGAGGCCTATTATGAGCACTTAGGTCGTTGTGGTGGTGGTGGTGGTGGTGGTGATGTTGAAGTGATGTGGTAAATGATCATGTGAGGATGTTGAGGTTTCACAGCCAAATATCTGGAGCGGGCGGAGGATTGGGGAGGTAAATGCAGGATGGCATTACCCTGCAGAAACCCACAAGCATCAATTCCTTTAAAAGCCAATGGGTGAAGATGATTTGATCGGTTGCTCTCCGAAGCCCGTCGCTCGTTCAAAATTTCGCTTCTGGTCAGTTACCAGCGACCCACAAGGCTCGCACCATGGCAGCCCTTACCGGAATCCTCCAGGGCACGCCTGGGCGCAGTTCGGACGCGTACTCTGCTTCCCAGCACTGCCTCTTCCGCCTCCCTATTAAGCCTCTTTCCCGCCTAAGCCGTTATTCCTGCTCTCCTTTCCATATTGAAAGATAAACACATTCTAATATATTTGCTATCTATTGATGCAAAAGCGACGGGTTGTCCTCCGACCCCTCGCGAACGCCCTTGATGGCATCTAGACTGCGTCGCTCCTCGCAGGACTATGAATTGCTCCCACGGTCTTCCTCGGAGTCCGGCCACTCTTTCCACGCCTCCAACAATGCCAGTTTTAAACTCCACGAGAATGACCCACAGGAATTGCTATTACTTTCATGGCTTCGCCTTTGGCGATGCCGAAGCGGAAGTATTCCATCGAGAAAAACTGCGTATAGTAGAATATCTGGTCCACGAAGACATCGACGACGCGCAGTCCGTTTGCTATACTGGTTATTGATCGGCCTTCCATATTTTCTTGCTCTCCTTGTGCTTTTCGTAGCCGCGTTTCGACCGTCTTACACTCATCGACCAGCACATTACACCGAACTCCACGAAAGAACACTGCGATCCTCCAAGCCAGGCCGAGCCAATCTTTACAACGAGAAGGTCTTCATCGCCGCTAGCATATACGAAAAGGGCGGGTTCCTTACTGGAGGAGCTTGGGGGGAAGCCATTCTGAATCTAGTGGATCTGCTTGGGCCAGAAAATGTCTACTTAAGCGTGTATGAGAACGATCCGGATACAAAATCCAAGGAGTCTCTCGAGTCATTCGAGAAGCGAGTGAACTGTGAGTTCTCTCTGAATGACAGCTGTCCAGTCTCTCTCGCTAACATGTTAGGTAATTCCTCCATCGTCGCCGAACACCTCTCCTTTGATACCATACCACGCGTTACACTCCCCTCTGGTGAAAAACGCATTAAACGAATTGCCTTCCTTGCAGAAGTCAGAAATAGGGCCCTGATTCCCCTGGAATCTAGTGGGATTATATTCGATAAATTACTGTTTATCAACGATGTCATATTTGACCCGGTGGAAGCTGTTCAATTACTCTTCTCTACACACGTTGGCCCTGATGGCCGGACTCAATACGGCGCAGCTTGTGCGGTCGATTTTATAAACCCGTTCAAGTTCTACGACAGATTCGCAACACGAGATCTGGAGGGAAACAGTATGGGAATACCCTTCTTTCCCTGGTTCACGGACGCTGGTTCAAAAGCCAGTAGACAAGATGTCTTGGATCAGAAGGATGCGGTACGAGTGAGGAGTTGCTGGGGGGGCATGACTGCGTTTGAAGCCAAGTGGTTTCAGCCGTCAAGTATCAATCGCAGGGAATTGGCGAAGGCGAGCAACGAAAGCTCACACACGGTTCTGCCTCTCCGTTTTCGTTTCGAGGAAGACACATTTTGGGATTCCTCGGAGTGCTGTCTAATTCATGCAGACCTCCAATACGTGCGCAGTGGCCTTGATGTCTTTAATGACAGCGGCATTTACATGAACCCCTATATTCGGGTAGCCTATGACGAACAGACATTAGGCTGGCTAGCTTTGACTCGTCGCCCAGAACGCCTGTATTCCTTCATCCACAATTTCCTGGATCACATGGCTGGGCTGCCAGCTTCGAACCCTCGAAGAAAAGAGGAACCAGGCGACATGGTCACCGAAACAGTTTGGAAATACGATGACCCCAAAGCGGCGTTGTTGGGAAATATCACTGCTGAAGGATTGAAAGGCTCGTACCACGAGGTGAATCGCATCGCCGGTCCCGGTGGCTTCTGTGGCGGAAGAAAACTTCTTCTCATCAACGAACATCCACAAGAAAGCGAAACGAAATGGGCAAATATACCGATTCCTATTCCCACGACATAACCAATGGGTTCCTTAGTCCTGTGACTGTTGAGGTACTCACGGTATCTGTGTTCGTCCTGCGCTACGACACGGTTTTGGCGACATTTTTTTTAATCCATTCATAATTGCATAGCGATGGCGTATGGGTGAGAAGTTTTGAGGATCCGGAGTCTTGACTTGTTTTTTTGACAGGTCTTGCTCCCAATGCTTCTAATGGGGAGATACCAGCCACTCTACGGAGTAGGCAAAACTGAGATATTGGCTGTTTTCTTCAGTCAGACAGCTATGCTGTGCCAGTCAGCTATGATCCTTTGATAGTTCGACTATTTTCCGCCTCGTTTCGAGCGGATCCTGGTTCAAACTTTGCCCCATGTCACATTGACTTCTCGTTAAATATTAAATTTCACTAGATGAATGGCTTTTGCATTCCTAGGTTGTTGGACTGACCTTACCACCGTGATGGAATTTGCACACCGGAATTCGTCAGTTGCAGCAACCAAAATGTCTCATGAATGCTATATATTCATTGTAAGTAGAATCCGTCCAATAAATACCTTCCGCTTTCGCTTTTCATGCGGTATTGTAGAGTCCGATATATTGCGTTTTAGCATTACTAGGCATTTTTTCGCACCTGGTCTTTGACGCCATCTATCATGTGTATCTATATCCTATTTCCGGCTTTCCGGGTTCGAGCCTAGCTGCGTTAACGTTTTGGTACGAGTTCAACGACGATGTCTTCCGGAAGGGAGGTATATCTGGAAGATTGAAAAATGCACACAAAATATGGTTAGTATTTTACGCTTCGATCTCAATCTCAAGTCTCATCGGTTGCGACTCAGCGACTCACAGGCCCTATAATTCGCACAAACCCCTTTGAAGTGTATGTAAATAATCTAACCTTCTATGGTGAGGTTTCTATTGGCCCAACGAGGTGGATCGAGAAGTGGGATTGGTCTGCGAGAATGTTCAGGACAAAACTCGCTGCTGTAGAGACCACGAGCCATGAAATGCATCAGTTGGAGACGTCTGCGTTAATCTGTTCGTTTCGAAGCGATCGACCATAGCGTTTGAACCATTGATTGAATCGGGCGTGGACGAATTACTCGAGCAACTAAAAGAATTCAGCGGAGTGCTGCAGCCTGTCAACTTCGCTAATTCTTTTACGTGTCTTTCAGCAGATATCATTGGGAGCTTTGCTTTTAGCCAAGCGTATAGGTTCCTGGATATTCCAGACTTTAACCCGACATGGCATGAGTTTATGATTGGTTGTACCCCCATTTAATAACTCCTGTCTACTTCGAAGGTAATAGCATAAGTCTGCAAAGTATAGCGGAAGGCTTCAGCCGTTATTCTGATCGCATTACATCAACCTGCTGGTTATTCTTGTAGAGCCATCTTGCCTACAGAACTTTTTCACATGACAATTAGAGGCGATCAGAGCCCTCTCAAAGGCCAGCTTCTGCGCCGTCTCGTTATGAATGGCACTAGATCTAGCCTCAAACATACAGAACGGTACCAATACATTCGTCCAGGACCTCAGTCGAAACCGTCGTCTATTGAAACAGTTTGGACACCGTCATCACCGTATTCCCTCAGAAACTCATCTCCATCCCTCACTTACTAAAGAGCTCTTCATGCTCAAAACTTTATCGCTGACCAGATCCGCTGTATACAATCGTCGCTTCCGTCACGAGCCAAGACTGTCTCTCCATCTTTCACAGATGCAGAAATTTATTTATGCATGTACCCCGCTGCTCCGCCAACACTTCTCCACCATCTTCTCATCACACCTAACGTGCCACCAATTGACCATACGCTCCCTCGCCTCAGAGATCAAGGCTTAACTCTCATCGGTGCTGGCACAGTCACCACAGCCTGGACCCTTAGCATGGCAGTATACCACCTCCCTGCCAGCCCTAATAAACTCTCTAAGCCTTGAAAGGAACTCTCTGCGCTTCCCATTTCCAGCCCAACATGGCAAAAACTTGAACACCTCGCTCACTTCTCGGCTTGTATATCTGAGGGACTACGTCTCAGCTACGGGGTATCCCACCAACTAGTCCGCATATCACCGGACCGACCCCTCCACTTCCAGGGCCGGATTATTCCAGCAAGCGTACCAGTCAGTATGACACAAATGCGTATTCTCCCCCATACCCCCATCTATCCATTTCCTCAAGTCGTTCATTCCAGAATGTTGGCTATTTCCAATTGACCACGCCATGCGCGCAGTTGCGCAGAAGGGTTAGGCGATCTCAGGCGCATGAAGCAATTTCTGGTGCCGTTTAGTAGAGTCACAAGACAATGAGTAGGGATAATCCTGGACCGTACAGAGCTCTTCGTCATGCTCGCGGCGCTATTTTGGGAGATCTGGAATGAAGACGGAGTTGTGAAAGACGAGGTAGGAGGATGTGGACGTGGTGTATGATTGGTTCAACCCGGCCATGATTGGCAAGAGTAAAGGAATTAGGGGTTTGATTCAGTAATGGGAGCGGAATGAGAGTCTTGGATGGGCAGAATAGAGGAAGAGATGGATGATGGGAGTGGACGACGGAAGATGAGAGTAGACGCAGAAGACGGGAGTGGAGTATAGGACATGAGTAGACGACATGTAGATAAGGGATATTTTCGATCCTGCGGCCAAAACAATACAATATCTGTAACCCGATGAAGCTTATGTGTGGTGCTCATCTCGTAGAGTGTCTCGGGGCGTATATTTACCAAAACAATTCGGCAAAACCGTCCTCGCTTATTTCCGGCGTTCACCTTCGCAAAGTTCCCAAAAGGCTTCGCGTTGCACGATATGTTCTGCACACCCTTCTCCCGCTGTGCTCCTCTTGTAGCGCCCTTGGTTCAAACCCTGCGACCTCGCCCGCTCTCGGCCGTCCTTTCAAGTCCGAAGAATATTGTTGCGTACAGACTATACAGAGGGATACCACAGAGGAGGCTACAATACCAGCGGTTTGGCGCCGGCGGGCCTAATTTCTGGCAGAGATGGGCTGGCAGGTCAACCTTCTACTATGAAGTGGCAGCTGTTGGAGGTGTTGGTGGAGCTTTATATGTATACAATCTCGAGACGGTGCCCGTGAGCTGTTCCTGTGCCAATATCAAATAATTGAAGGCTGACAACTGCCCAATAAGGTGTCTGGACGCCGCCGATTCAATTGCATAAGTCCCGCAACGGAAGAAGCCACGGCAAAGCAGTTCTTTGAAGAGATTATGCAAGAATACCAGGACCAGATATTGTCTCAATGGGACCCACGTACGCGACGGGTTCAGCGCGTTCTCGATAGGCTCATACCTGCTTCAGGCTTGACCGGAGAAAATTGGGAGGTTCATGTGATAGATAGCCCCGAAAGGAACGCTTTCGTGATACCTGGGTACGTTCGTCTTTCAACCACGATGATGTGCGATCGTATTGACACGCAGCAGAGGCAAGGTTTTTGTTTTCTCAGGCATTTTGCCAATATGCCAGAACGAGGATGGTATAGCTGCCGTTCTCGGCCACGAGATCGCTCACAACGTCGCTCACCACTCGGCTGAAAGAATGAGCCAATCTTTCGTTCTCCTGGCCTTGGTCCAAATAGCGGCCTTTTTCTACGGCGTGCCGGCCTCCTTCGGTAGTCTTATCTCGGAAATTGCCTTCTCCCGTCCAGGGAGCAGGATGCAAGAGGTATGTACATTGCTACTCTAGAAGTGATTCATGCCGAGAATGTATCCGACCCCAGAGTTACTAGCGCTGTCCGTATGAAGGGTCCCGGATTTGTCCAAGCCAAACCCAAGAAGGTTCGGTGTTAAGACTGCCAAATGCCCTTCGTACGTTTTGTCACGCAGCTACCTCGTACATGCACTCCGTATGACTGTGTAGTCAGGCCCTGCTTGCAACATTCTCAACTATAAACTTGATAATGGAACACTGAATACGGTCCTTTGAGGCTAATAGCGACGCAGGCAGAAGCTGACTACATCGGCCTAAGTACGAAATCAACATTACCTTTGTAAGCATCGGTACTGACTTATCTTAGTGATGATGGCTCAGAGCTGCTACAACCCAGAAGCCGCCGTGGGTTTGTGGGAACGAATGGCAATGGCCGAGCGAGGGGGGCCTCCGCAGTTTCTCTCCACCCATCCTTCCAACTACAATCGCCAGCAGAAGATAAAGGAATGGTAGGTAACCGTCTAATTTCATTGTTATGGAGCAAAAAACTAACTGCTGTAGGCTTCCAGAGGCAATGGAAAAACTAGAAATGTCGGATTGTCATGGAGTCTCGGCCTATGGTACGTCAAGCTGGCCCAACAAGTAGCGTTGTCATTTCTAATATTCAATCAGCGGATGATTTCAAAAGAGCTTTTAGCCAGATTCGATAGTGATTCAGAAAGAGCATTGCCCTGACATCCCAGGCTCGTTCCCGCCACTCGAATGTGGATCTCAATTCTAAATAAGCTTTCTATCTCATGCAAAAGCTCCTTAATGGATAGTAACGCGCGATGTTGCCCATACAGGTGACACTGCTCCACAGTTAATTGAGTTGATGGGTCCAGGCCCTACTCTCTCCTTGTTGTGACCTTTAAGCCCTGGTCTTTTGGCGTCCCTTTGGGCTCTTCGAGACATTGGAGTAAGGGAACACTGTGTGAATCGTCATCTTGGCTTTCGAAACTGCTTGCTTGAATAAATTGCTTCAAAACCTACACTTGTTCCGGGTTTACTTTGAAGGTTCGAGACATGAACCGAGAAAAAGGCCTAGAGACATTGACCGTCTTATCATAAATATTTACTCTACCATGAGAAGGATTTCAGGACTATTTTGGCCTCATGCCCGTCGGACGTCGACGAAGCTACAATGAATAATGTCGACGTCTCTTAGCTTCCTTGCCAGTGTACAAGTGTACAAGAACCATCAGCGGAGAGATGATTAAGGTACAAATCAAATCGATCAATGCCTTGTACTCTCAGCCCCAATGTCAGTCAATATAGATAATATTCTCGTTCTGGTCTAGAGAACTGGTAAATGTTTATTTTCTTCATGAATTCGCAATTGTAAGCAGAACTTTAGGCCTCCAGTGCACAAAATCAACTCATCATCCGCTCCATTATACTGCAACTTAAACAGAAAGCTTGAAACGCTAGTAGGTGTGACTGATTCTAGCTTCCTGCTCTTGCATCGTCGCTTCGGCATGTTGGGGCAAATTGGCTCCAGCCGATTTGATCGTATGTTGAGCAGCATCTCAGGCTCGTGTGATCAGACGACTCCAGCATATTCTCAAATTGAGCAATTGTACAAGAGAGTACAAACGATAGCAAGGCTCACCCTGCCTCTCAAGGTTACCCATGCTGCCATCCCTACCATCGCTACACCAAATCGAGCCTGAAAATTACAATTGTACAGGAAGCCGAAATTGCGTTGCGGCAACGTCTCGCGTGATGGAACTGTGGAGAAAGGTGGGGGGGTTTTGGGGGGGGTTCGGATATGCCCCAATATTGGACTACTATTCTCCAAAAAGATGTGAAAGCCGTCTGCTCTCGGTGGATGTACCTATCCACTCAAGGGGCTGTCTGAAGCATGATAACCACCGAGGTAAATATGCAGCGCATCTTTACCTTTTCGCTCCCGAGATGTGTTTCCCTAGTGACGTTTCCCTAGTGACATGCTAGGGTAAGGTTGTAGCAGATGGTGGAACGGATTTTGGCCCTGTGGCTGTCACCACCTTCAATGACCCAGCCAACGGCCTAATCAAGGACCTAACCGTGCCCCAGGAGATGGAGTGACAGTTGTTTGATCGATGGGCGTGAAGCGGGGGCGATACGGGAGAGGGATGCACAGACATAAGGTTCGAGATGCCTCTTGCAGCTGCTGAGGACTTTTATTCCTGTCCCTAGCCGACAGGGCGTAAGGCAAACGTACAGTAGGCTCGTTTATGCAGCTGCCGACCCTAGATTCCCGGAGGGCTTGTTTGAGTCGTTGCCCCTGCTGACCTTGGTGCAGCGCCAAGACAAAAGTTTGAGCACACGCGCATCAAAACTTCGCGACTGTTGATACACCACCATAACTTCAATCGTATACAGTGTTGCAATGCAACGCTTATTCGGAACAGAAAGAAGTGGAGATAGAAGGCCTGGTGGAGGCTTTTAAGGGATCAAAGATCTAGAAAAATTCAGGCTGTGGGGGATGGATAATCGAAGGTCGGAATCGCCGCCGAAAATCGATAAAAAAACGTTTGTCAAGTCACGTGATGAAGCACCTACTCCCTTTCAGCCAAACTCCAGGAATGCTAGTTGCTGAGGCCTAAGTATTGACGAAGCCTGATGCGATAGTCATTCTAGGTAGACTTTTCATTTTGTAGTCCTGAAAATCGAAGAGCTTTTATTATCTATGACGTAGTGGAGGAGCGCAGCTCTACTACCTCTCCACGCCATAACAGAACTGACCCCTAAGAGATAACCAAGCCCTGTGTATTTTTCTTCTTATAATTAAGAATTATATTTTGAACAGGCCGAAAAGTATTTGAATATCAACTACAGCTTTACAAAGAGACGAGGCAGGACTTGAAACGTTGATCGGTTCAAGTACCTTTGGCACAGTGAGTTTTTCGTTACATTGGGGAGGAGGTTACGAACAAATCCCTACTTCGACGAGGGCCCCATTGCATGGCCCAACAAAGGTATTTCGATCAAGTTTTAAAAATTATCTTGACGTCCTGATAGGCCGAAAGTCCTGGAAAGGCTGGAAAGGCCTTTGTGAACTCCAATCGCCTTGCACGTACGGGTTAGCATAACACTAAATGTCGTTTACGTACGTAGCTACTCAACCCCCCCTTTGACCTTCCCCTATATATACTGCCGCCTTCGTAGCAATACAAATTTCAGACTTCTCTACCTGAATTTTCCAGCTCACACATATCCTCCTCCTTATGAAGCAGTTACTCGCCACTCGAGGAAAGGATATATATGAGAAGCTCAAGTGAGTCATTCCAAGACTATGCCTGGACAATTTGGAGCGATCGCAACTTTAGGGTCGATCCCGGACACACCATCAACGGTCATCCGAGTGTCGGAACCTGGAATCTACAGCTCAACGGCAGAGCAGATGAATACATGTGCGAGCCTCGTTGGATGTAAATAGCATACGAAGCTCTATTAGAGTACGTTTGGTCTCGCCAATTCTCCAAAGTACGATGCCTGGGAGCAAGGAGTTTTAAACGATTCGAAATGTGATGAATAACGTTTGTGGTCCATTGCCACGAATCCCGTCCGGGGCAAATTATCAATATCATGATCTGTGAAACCCGACGTTTCGCTTAGCAGAACACTGTAAAACAAATGGCAATGCAACGCAGAAGTTGATGATCGCAAAGGTTACGGCAGCAGCGAAGTTGAAAGACGATACCGGCTGGATGATGACTCGCAGGGGCACACTAAAGCAAATGGAAACGGATATGGCCTCACGATGCCGGTAAGCAGAGGGAACGTGACGTAGGACTCGGTGAACAGTTGGCTTCTTGGAACCTGCAGACCATGTAGCCGCGTTACTGCCGATATATCACGACGGTGCTCAATACGGCGAAACGACGAATCCGAGCGGGAAGAGGTGCGTGAAGGGTCTGAAAGTATATGACTCCAGAAAATAGACGATTGTATATAGGTAAAAGCATATGCCAGTGTAAATTCAGCGCTCATTACTGTTTCGCGGTGGGTCCATCATCCCACAACAAAACGCCGCTTGGGACTTGATTTTGCACATAGACTGTCGGCAAGGCAAACGGATACGTTATCAATGATAAACGTTCCAGTGACACCCGATCCGCACCCAATTATTATATAGAACGCTGGATCCCAAGAGTAGACTGAAATGAGCCCCATGGACGCTGGTGAATTGATGAGGTCATAATCTATCCAGAATGCAATGTTCACCTGAGAGGACAACGTATCATACGTTGTAGTAGGAGCATAATATGTCATGGCCGGAGGTGGCGTCGAAGTCTCCCAAAAGATATCGAATGAAATATTGCAGCCAGTCGTTGGGTTACCTGGATTAACAGGGACTGTGATGTTGTAAGCCATGATATCCGCACTCATGACGTAGGAGCCGTTTTGCAAAGACGTGATGTTGATGATTTGTCCCAGATATGACCATCCGGTGTTGTCTTGGGTCTCGATTGTGCTGCAGCGCGGTCAGTAATGATTCTCATACAGATCACATTCTTGCTAGGTGTAACCTACTAGCAGTTGAGGCCAGAAGTGCATGGTATATCGCCATTTGGTCCTCCCTTACCAAACCAAGTGTTTTGATAGTTCACACCAAGGTACCAAGGGTTCGATTGATCGTAGATAGGCTCATTATCATACGAGTCAAAAGATGGATTTACGAGCACATTGCACGGCTCTTCCCAAGCCGCATTGATCTCGGCCGCGCTAGGCTGACATGTCGGGGTGACATTGCAACTCGCCGCTTCTTTGGTATTAGTTATCGTGAGAGGGTAATTCAGAACGTAAACGGGAGCAGCGATCAATGAGACAAATGGAATCGGTGCTCCGACTTGTGGAGCAAACTGAAGTTGATACGGAGCATCGTTTGCCCGTTCTAGATGTTGGCAAATGAAGGTGGCTACATTGTCAACTCCAAGACCTGGAGTCCTAATACTGCCGATGCCGTAACCATCAATGATGTTCGGAATTTGCGACGGAAGTAGCATCACTTTCGCTATACCAGCCACGCCAGTTAATAATATAGGTACAAGTGGGTTCCATACAAAGAGCCCATAGATTGCACCATAGGTTAGGTATCTGTTCGCAACGAAGAGAATTGTTGATATCGTGGAGATTTCATGGTCGAAAGTCTTGATGGCAGCCGCAGCAGCAGTTTCGCACTGTCCTTTTCTACTATTGAGTCCAGGATACAAGCAATTCCAAGCCCAAACTCCAATAGCAGGATCGGTCTGCGGCGAAGCAAGCAAGGAGCAGGCCGAATTCCCCAGTGCCAGGGCGGTACTGTTAAAGAAATTGCTCTGGCTCGTAACCCGATTTCCGCATTGGTCGGTCAGTTGCAAATTCACCTGGAAAGATGTTTCAAGTCTCTTATAAAGCGGGGCATTGCGTTTGTCCAGATTAGCCACAGTTACGGAGCTTTGATTCAACTGTTCGAAGAAGTTAGGCACCAACACGTCAATTTCTTGGCTACAGTCAGAGGTATAAGTATGAAGCCCAGAGTCATCCATAACAAGCTTTGCTCCATTGGGGAACGTGACAGCAAGCTGAGTTGGGAGGCCAGATAAATCGTAGATATATTGTGAACCGTTAATCGTTAAGCCGATATAAACCATATTGAATGAAGCCGGGTCCATGAAAAAAATTCAAAGCAGACTGTAGAGTTGAGTTTAAAGTGTCATTATTTGCAATTTGCTGAAGGTTTGCGGTGGGCGTGGGCAAATTGTAGCAAGACGAAGGGTTATTGATGGTTTGCGTTGAGATGTCAGTCAACAGAGGAAGACTTATTGTTGATGTAGATGATGTGGTAGTAGTATGGCGGGGCTTGCAGTGTTCAAGGTGCTGGTGGTGCTCATCATGCTGGGGCTTTGTGAGCTGGAACTTGTCGAGCTTGAACTTTTCGTGCTTGTGCCGCCAGAGCTACTCGGTGTGCTGGCATTGTCGGTGCTCCCTGATACGCTGCTTGACACGCTGCTGCTACTCGCGGTACCATTGCCGTTGCTAAGCGTACTACTTGTTGAGGCACCGCCAGAGGTAGAGATAGAGGCAGACGCAGAAGCTGCTGCGGCGGCCGACGTGGTGGGCGTGGCAGCAGCACCACCACCAGCAGGTAACCCTGATCCTGTCGTTGTTGCTGTGGGAGGAGTCAGACCCAACAAGGCCAACCAATCGTTGCAAGTCTGATCGATCGGGTTCTCGCCGAGGCTCAACTGAATCAGTATTGCGAACAGAAAGTCGCAGCCGGCTTTGACGCCCATGGTCACACCAAGGTTGAACCCAACGTTCAAGTTATGGCCGGCGAGGCCGTTTCCTAGCGGATTCGTGTTGTTCGGCCCGTAAAGAGACGACTGCAGCTCCTCCACCCATGTCTCACCCAAGTCTCTCGGATGAGGTCTGTTTCGACGTAGTCGAGAAAGATCTGGCAAGCCAGGTCCCGAATGTCCGTATACAAGGTGGTGAACGCCCTAGACAGATCAGTGGGTTGGTTGCTGGAGAGCCATTTTGTGAATTGATCGTACCACGTGGATACGTCGCCTATGATTGGCTCAGCGTATTCACGAGGTTCGAGAGAGCGGCCGAGTTGGGCTGGTGGAATGGAGTTGCTACACTCGTGGAACGGAGACCGCCGGTTTACGAGCTGGTCCGAGTACATGCTGGAAGCCGCAACGGGTGTCATGAACGAGAGTAGAAGGAGCAAGGTAGCGAAGGAAGTAAAAGGAGCATGGCCTCTGGAGCTCTGTCTGAATGCTCCGCTCGATTGTTGGACCGTTATAGTCGCCGAAGTTGGAGACGGGGAAGTTGAACCTGCCGCCGTGGTCTGGGTGCTGGCAGCTGCTGGCGTGATCACAATTGCAGTGCCAGATGCTCCGCTCGACTGCTGGACGGGGATGGATGTTTGCGGAGAGGGTGCGGAGCCCTGTCTTGTGGGCGATGGTGCAACGCTCGTAAATACTGACCCGCCTAACGATTGTGCGGCGGCAGTTGGTGAGAGGAGCGTGTACTGCTTCGGCTTGTTGACGTGGAGCTAGAATATCCAGCTGCAAGTGGAATTTCTGAAGGCAAAGTAGATGCTCCATTTGAGCCCTGGACAGATGCCGAAGGCGACAAAGGCGCAGCACCATGGGATGAAGAGGATGAGGACAGAGAACTCTGGCTCGCAGCGGCAGGACTGGTGGCCGTAGATGAGCTAGCAGTGGTTGAGCTCGAGGCCCCGCTTGGCTGTGTAGCCGGTGTTGACAATGAAGACGGAGTGGACGCTGTAGCATGGGCTGTATCAGTAGACGAGCTAGCAGTGAATGAGCTAGAGATTTTGTTCGGCTGTGTAGCAGGAGTTGACGGTGAAAGAGGGGAGGACGTAGCACCTTGGCTTGACGAGGCAGTCGACGCCGCTGACCCCGTTAATGAGCTTCTCGTGACTCTCGCTGCAGAGCTTGTGGACACCGAAGCCAGACTCGACGTGGCAGAGGTAGCAGAAGTTGTTGAGCACTGCGAGTTCGAGGACGTGACCAAGGGGAGAGCACTAGTCCCGTTCACAATGAAGGAGACATCTGCGCAATCGTTTATGCTGAGACCGTTTACGGCGTAGAAGGTCGAGTTCGACTCAGAAAGCTGGAGCGTCGAGACGTAATCGATGGATCCGGAGCAGTAATTGTTGTATGAGCAAGTGACTGTGTTGCCGCTGCTCGAGCAGATGCTTCCAAACAGATCGGACAGCGAACCGCAGTCCGGGCCAGTACAGGTGACGGTGTAGGACACGCTGCCGTCAGAGAAAGCTGAGAAGCGGTAGGAGGCCGTATCCATGGCTTGGTATAGGCATCAGAAGAGCTCCCATAGCAATGAAAGACGGCTTGAAAGCTTGATGGTAGATAGTTAAGTCCCATTCAGCGCGCCAGTTCCGGGCTGTCGCGCATTTTGAGGATGATGTCAGCTAGCAGGATACAGCCAGCACCCCTAACGCCATTCCTTACTCGTTTCTTATTTCCTAGACGGGCATAGCCCCTATTTTATGTTCCTATCTTAGGTTTAGCCCCTGAGTTGCCTCCTATATGGGGACTGAGCACTAGCATAGATCCAGTAGTGAATTGAACCCATTCAATTTCCCGAAAAGTTGAGGTCTATTGACGACAGATCTGGACTTTAGCCGCCTGACCTTTGATTCAATATCCCTTGCACTAATGTGCTGTTTAAGCTCTTCTTGGCCATCGTTGGCATTTGCGGCGTAAGTTGTGGCGGATTCTGTCGACGATGGTAGGCTGCAGCTGAAGAGCATTTAATCGATTCGGCGAGGGTGGTTCTAGGAAAATGTTGAATTTTTTGATATGCGCCATTTTCTATGCTGTCGACGTACGGCAGCTCAACTTCAGCTCGAACTCAGCTCGGTACACGTCAATATATCAAACAGCGAGCAAGCATTTCTTTTACTTCTGCGAGAAAAACTAAATGTCGCAGGTTTGGAATTGAGGTACACTGACATTGCCCTCGCAAAAAAAGGTGGTTAAACAAATGCAGAGGAGAAAATAGAAACCGAAGGGGATGCAGAAGTAAGAGGCGGAGGAAACAGAAAGTGAAAAAGTGGACTAGTTGGACTCTGAAGAGGCTGGATCATTAAGCGCGATATCATTAAGCGACACAGAATCTGATGGTCTGAACTCGCCTATGGAGGCCCGTTAGCTCGATAGTGTCACTTTTTGTTTCTTTAGCGGTTTGCAAGGGCGACGCTATTTGCACGCGCCCTGCACCAAGGAACTCCATAATTCATCGCGCGGGGCGCGGATCGCCAAAATTTGAGGTTAGTGTCAGTTGGAGAAATTAGCGTTGGGAGCTCTGAGAATTGTATTGTTATATAAGGCTCGTATGTATTTGGGGGGGTATAGGGGGAACCCCCCTTATTAGTGTGTAAGTGAACACGAATACCAGGGCTGAAACTCAGCCAACAGGTAGAAACACAGCTTAAACACAGCATTTAGTTAAGAGATTACCTCAAATCTGACTTAATTCTATCTCTAGAGTTTTCGCATAGTTTATTACACCTCCGAGGCATCTCCCCTATCCTTCTACAAACTTGGCCGACCGTAATTGGCCTCCAGGCAGTCCTAATTGCCACCTTAACTTCCGTAACAGCTTGCTAGCGGCCACCACGCAATTTCTTCTTTAAAATGAGCCATAATATCTCAATAGGGTTAAGATCAGGGCTCTGAGCTAGATGGTTCAAAAGGGCGATATCTGAAGTAGTTTGAGCCGCCTACTATCGTTATTCCAACTTCGTGCACCATGGGAGATATCATTGTCCTCCTGGAGGTAATATTGGTGCTAGTAACGCTTCTCGAGGCGTTTAATCTCTTCAATATGCCTTGGAAGGATCTTGCTAGCGCAGTACGTTAGAGTCATTGAATTGCCTGACACCTGGAACTCTAGATCGCGTGGAAGGCTTGTTTGCCAGTCTTCTAGCTTTTTCTATTACTCCGCATCGCTTTCAACGTTCGATCTGCGTGGTTTCGGAGGCTTTTGCTGCTTGATATCGCCAGGGTCCTTGGATCATTATAGAAGATAAGGTTGCCTTTATGATTATAATTGATACCGGCTGCGATATGAACGGTAACATTGAGCCCCTGGGAGGCTCATTGTTACTCGAGAGGCATTCCTCTACGCCTGGCTGCCTGAAATAATACTCTGCATCTCCTCTTAGATGAATCTTGACGAATATGATATTGATTGAACTCCCGTGCAAGCTACTCTATCGAATATTCTGTGGTGCACGGATCAATTATGACCAAGCAAGTGCAAACAGGGCAAACACGCAGAAAACAGTGTGGACTACCTTCTCCGACAACCTGCGTGGAACATTTGTCATGGTGGACTTAAAGAATTCCATGATATGGTTCCAAAGAGTTGCGGGAAGCATTCGTTTCATAGAGACTGTCTTACAGAGCAGCTCATGGACGGGGAGTTACCCTTCTTTGTGCTTTGTGGCTGTCATTAGTCGAGTTATTTTTTGCTGAAATAGATACCCAAATAGAAAAATGAGGATAGTTTTGAGATTAGAGCAAGCATTGTTCGATCTATAAATGATCAATATGCTTCCTGGGACGCGAGTCTAGTGGTATTGGAGATAGCTTTTGCGCTTACACCGCTGAGTTAGATACATATAAATATCTATTAAAAACTGCCGATTCAAATTTCTTCCAGACGGATAATAAGTATATGCTATTGCAGTGTGTTTTCAATGTTTATCGTTTTGATAAAGTCCGAAATGTGAATTCTCATTGACAATTAGGCCTGATTTCGGTCCTTCTAGAATATATTTCCAAAGGGTCCCATTTCCAGTCCCCCTTTTGCATCTACTCTATAAGAGTAATTGGGCCCGAAAATAGGCTCTCCTAAAGATATATTTTTAAAATTGTGTTCGGTTTCAGGCTCCCCATTGGAATATATAACTTCGCCTATATAGTATCAAGGAGCAACTTAACACACCCAATACACCAGCAATCGAACGTAAATCACGAGAGTTTAGCGTATTTCATAGTACCAACGTGTCAAATGTCCGAACAGGAGCATAAATCAGGGGCTAACGCAGCCGAGAAAGCGGAAACCCCCAAATCCTAGTGGTTAAGAAGATACTAACGTAGAAGAAGATGGAGACCAAAATGGCATGCGGGAGAATGAGTTGGCAAAACTGGCGAAAATGATAATCCAGATAAACCAATGCCGAGCGTAGAATGGAGGGAGGAAAATGGGCAGGGTGGTAACTGGTTCTCTAGCTCTCAAGCAAGGTTGTAAATCAATCAATTCAATCAACGAAGGGGTCCGATTGAACCGAATTGAAATATATTGAAGGATATTGTCAATATTGAAACGATTAAAAGCGATTGACACCTAGTAGCTATCGCGAGTCTTGGCATCACGTTCAGCCTCGGGCCTCCCAAATCATTCCAAAGCATTCCAAATATTGCCTATCCTACCTACCATACCTTCCTATCGCCACAATGTTATATATCACCAGCCTCGGCACGGGGTACGGGGGTGAGCTAGGTGTTAAGGTGCCCCCTCCGGATGTCCGAGGGCTACCCGAATAAATTGTGGCCATGCCAACCATTAAAATTTACCCGATACTACTAAAGTTATTAGTTTTGATAACAAAATACTCAGCGACTACTAAATATATCATTTAAAAACTTCACAGTCATAAAGAAAAATACGTAGAGAGTTTATATTCTAGGCCTCGGAACTTGATCTCTATACATGACTAAGATATATATTTTTAAAGTAAGGGTATTATTGAGCGTGGCCACGATTTATTCGGGTAGCCTCTGGTCCTTTTATCGGGGGCTGGCAAATGCTCGGGGTAGTAAAATCGGCCTTTTTAGCATTCCTGCCGATGATCGTCTTTTTAACTGGCCCCTCCCCCTCCCCAAAAACAAAAATAAAAAACTCAAAACGCTACGCGCCAAGGCTATATTGCAATCAATATCAATCAACAGGCCCCCTTATTGAATTGAATTGAATGCCAAGATTCAATCAATATCAATCAATGTTGAAAGTTCGTTGATTGATTTGCCACCATGCTCTCAAGGCTCTAGCTCCGAGTTAGGATCAGAAGCAACATCCAGAACCTCGACTCCAGATGATGACCCAGGCGGCGCTGCTCTATGGGGGAAGTTGTACATCAATAGGTACGGAAAGAAGATTCATGTAACGTATAGGGTTGAAAATGACTGTGTGGATAGCTATACAAACCCAAAGGAAGAAAACATTAACAATTTGGCTAACCGCTTTGGATACCTGAAGATTGACGTAAACGGTACAGAACGTAAATACACGGGGAAACATATCAATCGTATCCTCGGCGTCGCATGGATGGGAAAAATTGCTGCTACCGCCGATGATAGTTTTGACCGTTCGGACAATCTCGATCTCATTAAACCTGAGAAGTATCCTAGCATCCATTTTCACGTGCGTTGGCTGATCGACAGAAAGCACTTTAAAAGTTGGGAGCCGAGAACGAGCTACGTGCAAGATATATTGAGAAACTCGCCAACGAGCTCATGTTTAAAGCTGCCCAGGAGCAGGGACAGAGGTATGATGAGGCCAAGAGCGGAAATCGTAGAGCAAAAAGTAAGTCTCCTTCCCTCGGATTCGCAGACGACATCCTTTGTGAACAACGGGAAAAGTCGCTGGAGGCAGCGCGAAAGCGTGGCATCCGAAAATCTTTAGCACGTGGAACTCCACCTGGGGAACTCTATCTCGAGAAGCTCCACCTTGGAAAACTGGTATGGACAAAGATACTCTCTGAGAGCTCATGCGGCAGTTTCAAATGATGTATATGGTATCTGAGGGCGTGGACGACTTTAAGGAGCTTGATATGGCCACTAAGCAGGATTTTTTCCGCACATGGCGGGATTATAGTGCCAATGAATTAGCGGCGTAAGTTACTATTCTCATCTGCTAATGCTGAAGTCGTTGTTTGCCTTGCCAGTTTAAATCGGCTAGTCCCTCATTGGATGGCTTAAATTTCCAGGAGTTCGCTGATAGATTTCTGCTTTAAAATAAAACTATTAAAATTCGTCTCTAATCTAAATCTTCTCCCAATGATACTCAAGAGTTTGTAGTAAGCCCAGTCGGCATTCAAGCAAGATTGCTGCCCGCCCTGCCAATCAACACCTTACATTCCACAGCCATTTTGAGGCGGAGATTTCCAGAATAAGCGTGTTATCATGTCAGTACCCAAGTTCCTCATTTGGACTTCGAACGAATTCAGCTTAGCCTCAAAAACCCTGCGCCACCACTCTATCCACTGCATCAAGCCTAGTAATAAGGGTATGATTACTCTTCCTCGATAGTATATAGATAGGAGCTTCCTGCTCTTTCAATCGAGAGTTCTCTTCTTCAATATATCAGCTGACACCAGTGCAGTGCTCAATAACTTCCCAGGAGAAAGTTCCAGTTGTCATAGAATCCTGTCTTCTCCTCCTTTTCTCTGATCGTCGAGATACTTGCTGTCCGGATCAAATTTCACCTTGAGACGGTCGAAAACGACCGCGCCATCGATCAGATGCGAGTATGTTCTGGCATGCAGTCCGAAACTCCTTTTCCATACTCTATTGTCCTTTTGGTAAGCAGTGACTAGAGTGGGTACTTGAGTTGTTTAAGTTCCCCTGCCTAGTCATAAAACCATACAAACCGTTTTCCCTTCCAGCAGTAAGACACTAGCTCTGGCTATTGCCAAGGTCCAATGCGAGAATCAAATCCTCCCTCTGGGTAGAGCTTCGCTTTTCGCTCACTACTTGTTCTTCGGGCTCTTCGACTGGAGCCGTGCTTGCATTCTGCAAAGGTATGTTGCTGCCTGTAATATTGGCGTTGACGGCTTGCCATCGAGGAGCTTCTGCCACTGTCGTTGCTTTCCAGTTTAGGACTTTGCGAGGCCTGCCTCTCTTCCGCCCAGGGATAGTGTTCCTAGATGTCTTTGCTTTCTTATCCCCAGCGTCTTTAACTCTCTTCTTTGGAATCGGCTCATCGCCACTATTACGCGCTCTTTTTCTCTTGCCATTGGATGTGCTGTAGAAATGCGGATAGGTTTCGAAAAAAAAAAAAAAACACCGATGGATACGCCAAATTATTCGGGCAAGTTGGAACACATGTGAACCTTTCGTGAAGTGGCAAAATGACCCAATCACCTATTGAAATAGATAGAATATGAAACGGCTCTTTACTTAAACCAGACCAAATACTTCCAATCGTTCGGAAAATTGCAATTGTACAGAGTGAAGCAGGCGTGGGGGTGTAAGTATTGAGACAGCTTAACGATCCGTTATCAGAGGAGGGATGGAAGGGGATAAATATTCCAAATTGCTGCCTCTCGAAGCGTGCCCTGCGGCTGAAACTTCGAGGCGAGGCATATATACACCTGATATTCCGTTATCCTGACGTAGCCTGCAGTAAGAAGCCCCATAACATTGCTTGAGTCGACGATGAGGGAAACGGGCATCGCCACGAGGGGTTGGAATCCTACGGATCTCATGGTGTCGTCTCGTTAAATGATATAATTTGGAGAATTAATGCTAAAACTTCTTAATTGTTCTTAACTTTAACGTAGAGTTCTGCGGAATCTACATATAATAAAAACAATAAGTATATAGGTGTTGAACGAAGCTAATTGGTGGATTTCTAATTTGTTATTCCATTACGCGACATCTAGTATATACAGTAGCGTTGTCACTGCTCGGCTTTCAAGAATAAAAATATAGTCAGACTTTACAACCTGTTCTGTGGAGCTTGATAGTTATAAGCCCGGGTCCCTTCTACTGCGTACTATGGCAACAGAATATATTAGAAATCCATCTATAATACCTTCTTGCTATATAACTTATTATATAAACGTCCTACTTATTGTCTATTATATTACCTTCCTGTTGCTCTTATAGTCGCTTTGTCTAAGTCTATTTTATCTATTATTTACAATTTTTTTATTAGCAATATCTTCTTCTACTTATATACTTAATACGTTAAAGAACTAGAAGAACTATATTTTTATTATTAAGGGTAAAGTAGAAAGAGCTTCTATTTAGATACTTATTAATTCTATAGTTAATATAACGCTACTAAAACCTTTAAAACTAGTATAGTTAATAGTAAGCCTTATTAAATAAAGGACTATATTCGCTCTTAATTTTAATCTAGTATAAAGGTAGAAACTTATAGCTTTATATTTTAAATATAAAATAAAGCTTTTATAATATAGAGGGAAATTTAGCTCTTTTTTTTAATTTAACTTAGTAATTATATTATTAGTACTCTTTTATTTATAAAAGTATATTTATATTAAAAACTATTTACTTTAAACTAAATACTTTAATAATTAATAAAGTAACTTAAATTAATAAAATAGGTTTATAAAATTAAAATTATTTATTACTATTAAACTTTTCTAAAATTACTAGCTTAAGTATTAAAAAATAGTGTATAATAAAGTACTAGCTTTTAATTTTTTTAATATAATAATATATTACCCTTAATAAAATACATTTTACTTTATAACCCTTTCTATAATTAAATAAATTATATTTAGAGAACTTAGAATTACTTATTATTATTCTTTTATAACTAGAACACGCGTAAGCCGCTACTAGTAGTTTATTTAGTAAGGTATTCTTAATTAGTTCCGAATAGTCTAGGCTATCGCCGGTGTTATGGGTGTGGATAGAAGTGTAGGGTAGATATTGATTCAAGAATAATCTCTAAGGTCTCTAGCTTCCCCCTAAGAGGGATTTTATCCGGCGTCACGCCCTCGTGACGCCAAATAAACACGTGACTGTCGATACACGTGGCTTCTCCTTATAGCGGGTAAGAATATAAATAAATATTCTCTTGTTTAAGATTTATAGAACTAGGCCTAAATATATATAGAGTAATAGTAAGGCGTGTATAAAACTAGAAAAACTAGGGTAAAAGTAATAAAAGAAAAAGATATTAAAATTACTTAAAGAGATAGTAATAGTTTACGTAGTTAATAAATTACTAGGTATTAGGTAGCTAGTAATTTGCTAACTACTTATAGGGCTAGTTATAAATTACCCCCCTAAAGAGAGTACTTTTATATAAAATAAAAGTTTATATAAACCTAAAAAAGAAAACTATACTAATATTAAATAAATCTAATAATAATATATTACTCTTAGTATAACTTTCTTTAGGCTATTATATTAGTTAAATTTATATTTTTAAAGTAATTATATAGTTATTATAATAAATTTTTAATTTATACCTATATTAATTATATTATAAAACTAAAGTTTATACTAGTATTTAAAATAGTATTTAATACTTATAAAGAATTTTAAAAAGTTAAATTAGCTTATTTACTATAAAATATATTATTTTATAACTTAATATTTGTCACGATACTTGGTAGAGAGTTAATAACTTGGCTAGGCAGGCTACGTTTCGGGTTAGCGCTGGCCAAGCGACTCCGACTCTAACGTATAAACCCTGCACAAGGAAAAGTACTAAACCTTCTTCCTTAAGAATTAGTTTTTATATAACGTACTCCACGGGCGAGTCGGCCACACGGGCGAGTCGGCCACCTTTGCCAAGACCCTATCAAAATGTAAACCACCTTGTTCTACTTTAATATGCCTCCACGTACTAATTTGCAATTAACCTATAATGAAGCTAATATATAGCTTACTCTCTAGGCTATCTATAAAGACGCAACTTTAAGCGTGTAACGCGCTATAAAGATCTATAACGTTCCTTAAAGTATAATTAGTAACTAACGCGCTAAAAAGAACCTATAATATAATTATAAGCCTAATTTAATAAAGCTTATAAAGACTAAGAAG